>VZUI01035115.1:0-19705 GCA_013401135.1 Cettia cetti | reverse complement strand
TTTATTTTATTTTATTTTATTTTATTTTATTTTATTTTATTTTATTTTATTTTATTTTATTTTATTTTATTCCCATTTGTTCTCTGTCCTAAATATCCTGATGGACTCGGCCACTGGGCTGTGAGTTGCAGCTGGAGAGCAGCACGGTCCGTCAGGGATCCCAGGGCGTGGGAGGAGCCGGAGGCTGGAGCAGGGGGCACACGGGGCACCCGGCGTGTCCTGGCTTCCCGACCCCAGCTCCAGCTCTGGGCAGAGCTCCGGGGCTGCTCTGCTCCAGGAGGGGGAATCCTAAACCAGTAAAGCACTAGGAGGTGTTTTTCCTGACACGCTTTGTGTGGAGAGAGGGAAAGGGAGAGGAAGAGAAAGGAAGAAAATGTGCAGAATTTCCACCAGCTCTGGTTTTCCTCCCTTTGTTTACAGAGCTGGTGTGCACTGCCCAAGCCAGGAATAAGTGTCCTTGTGCAGCGGGATTGGCACAGTCTGGGCTCTTCCTTTTCCCAGTGCCAAGTGTGCCAAGCTGGTGTCGCTCGTGGTGTGTGAGTGTCAGTGACCTGGAGACGCGTCCGTGCCCGGGCTGTCGGCCCGTGGGGGTGCTGGGGGCAGAGCCCTCCCTGTGTGCGTGCGGAGCTCAGACTGGCTGAGGCTGGGCCGGGAGCCCTCGGGTCCCCACGGCCACTTTCGTTACAGGGTGGTTTTTTTGTTTTCATTGTGTTTGACGTTTTGAAGGCTGAGCCTCATTCCAGGCAGACAATCGCCGGCACCAGGCTGGGAAATGAGCTCTGTAAGATGGAGAACAAATGAAAAAGTAGGAAAGAGTGACCACAAAACTAAAATGAGATTTGAGGCAGATTTTTCTCTTATCTGAGATGTGTTCAAACAAGAACCTACAAACCAGAGACCCTAAAAATGAGAGCAAATGTGATCCCTCTTTACCCTTTGGGAGACAGAGTGGTAATTGGGCATTTCATTAACTGAGATGACCAAAATAAAGACTGCAAAGTTGTTTTAAGATTGATAGACTACCTTTTGGAATATCTTTCCTAGGTGAGTACCATGAGTTTCACTGCATTCCTCCCTCTTTTCAGCCAAATTGGGAATTAATAGATTTCAGACCGACTATAAATGGAGAGATGTATGTACATGTGGTGGTTTCTCATACCTTTCTTTATTATAAGTACTAACAATACCTGCAAGGCCCTACCTACAAGCATTTGCTGCTGCAGCTGTTTCCAAATGGCTTTTCCACTTCAAGGCTGGGAACAAAGGCAGGTCTGAAAACAACATGACACAAACATGGATGGTGAATATTGTGTTTTTCAATTGCACATTTCTGTCTCCCTTGCAGAAGCTGAGCAGTTTCTCTGCAGTGCTGAATTCAGCCCCACTGCTCTGTCTAACCCTCAAGCTCACCAAATTCCTGCAAGGATGAAAACAAACTGCCTGTTAAATGGGGAGTTGCTCCAGGAATCCAAAAAAATGCTGATACCCATTTTTAATTTATTAATTGAACCCCTGAAAGCATTGCTTTGGCAAACAGCTTTTTTTGTAGCTCTGGTAATTACTGAATAGGGATAATCCAGCTCTTTCTGCTATTCCATGGTGTACTGGGAGTATACACATTAAATCATTTGGTGCCCCAAGTTTGGCTCAGATGCCAGGATGAGTTAGTGCATAGTTAAATATCTGGCAGATTAATAAAAAACATTCCCATCCTCTTTCCATGTGCAAGATACTTGCAGTGAAAATGTATGTGAGGAAAATAATGTATTGGAAAAATAAAGCCATCTGGTGTGAGAACAGCAAAGCTTGTTGAAAACTGGTGTCTGCTCTGAAATGGGCACAAAACAAACAAACAAACCCCCTCCCTGTGATTCTAATTTCTTCCAGTTGCCTTAGTTCAATAAATATATCCCATTATTTTCCTCTCCTCCACTGAAACGTAGTTTCCAAGCTTTAGAAGGAAGAGCTGCTTTGAAATGAGTAATTGAACCATTCAGTTTTCATTCCTTAGGAGAGAAACAGGAATTTTTTTTCCTAAACAAAACACTTGAGGGTAAGGTTTGACTCCTGCAGAAGTTCATCCAAAAAATTCATAAATCTGGGGAAAGTTTATATTTAAAGACAGGGGTATTTTTCAATGAAAAAAAATTATTAAGTTTGAAAGCATTAAATCTGAAAGTTTCAGCCAGAAATAGTGAACAGAGTCCAAAGGCAACTTGAGTCAACAAATTACTGAAGAAAAGCCATAAATGGCATAACATAATCCTGAAGGAAAATTGAAATGACAGCTCTATGGCAGTTACAATTACAAAATCAGGCTGTCAATATTTTGCTCCTCCATTGATACAAGTTTACTGAAGAAAATTCCAGCTGCACTCCAATTTTACATGGCTTTGGGAATAGTAACGAGCATGTGGCAGGTAAGAACCTCTGGGTGGATGGAAATGGGAGCAGGAAGGGCCTCGTTTCTCTCTGCCCACCACACTTAAACAACACTTTAAAGAGTTTTCCATCATAGCTGTCCTTAACAGAATTCCTACATAAAAGGAGAAAATTCAGTATCCCGTTACTGCTTAGCTCAGGTCCTAGTTTCATGTGTTCAATGTTGACTTACAAAGTTACTGAATTAAAAAGCACAAAATTTCTAAAGTCAAACAAAACATTTATATCCTTTCCCTTTCCAGCTATCACCATTGTTCTGTGCACTCTAAGTAGTTGTTAATTAGTGGCAACTCTGGATGAAGAAAGAGCAGAGATTCTACAAAAACTGCCCAGTTTTAGAAATAACCGTAACTCAAATGCATCACTAAGCATATTTTTTAGAAATACACATTGGCAATATAATCAAATATTCATCCTCCTTTAAAAAGCCAAAATTGCAAATCCATTCTCACCTTCAGATGTTCAATGCCACACTTTCTGAAGATTCATCTTGAGAGAATTTTCAGGGTTTATACGATGTAAGATTGGTTCTTTCTTTTTCTGAAGGGTCTTCCTTGATTGTCTTTACTAATTGAATTTTCATTCTAAGAAGAGGAATGTTTTCACATCTTGCATTGCTTGTATTGCTAAAAGCTGGGCTGTGGTTTTCTGTCAGGCTCCCAAAGTGTCCCATTCTGAACTGGAGGGATCCTGTTCAGGGCAAAGTGGTTCCTGTAGGTGCTCCAAGGGGTGGCAGAGCCAGGGCTGTCAGCCCCACATTCAGACATTATCAGTGCCCAGTGCCAGTTTGCACCAGCCCCTGGCCTTTCAGCTGGAGTGAAGAAATTGTACATGTGGTGAGAGCAACGTTTTAATGACCTCATAATGCTAATCATTAATGCTAATATTACCCCGCCTCTATTCTAGAAAGTAATTAACCAGTTTAGAAAGTGCCACATCCCTAAATGCTCTCCCAAACCGTAGCGATCGAGGACCACCGCTCTGGATTAGGCAGTGGATTACGACGTAGAGAAAGAGAGGCTTCACTGGTACGGTTATGTCAAGAAAAGGAAATTATGCTGTTTGATTGATGCACCCAATTAAAATTGTCAGAAAGAGCTCAAATTCAATCACAGGCACAGGGAAGTGCTCACAAATGCTCTGAAGAGCAATAACTGTTCATACAAATTATTTGGGAGAAAATTTGTAGAAGAAAATGTGCTGGAGAAAATTTAAACTTTTCACAGTGTGTTCTGGAGTAGAAACTGCCAAAAGTCATTAAATTATTTACTAACCATCATTTGTTCAGCTCAGTGTATCACAAAAATTATTGATTAAGAAGTTTATAGGAGTTGGATGTATTTACAGAAATGTGTTTCTCTTCTTCTTGTTACTTTGTACCATGTTGGGACTTTCTTAAAAAAAAATGCAGAGGGATTAAGTTGTTGCATTATTTATGGCAAATGCTCCCTACTCAGATCCTGAGCTAATGGGGATGGCACCACAAGAATTTTTTAACTATTCAATATTGCATTTCACTTTTCAAAATGAGCAGCTTTTGCCTAAAAAGTACATAGGAGATAATGAGATAAAAGCCAAGCAAAAATCATAGATGTAATACATATAAAAGAGTAAAAGCTTTCTTGTGGATATTTATCAAAATCTTTGTTGTTTGAAAAGCAAAGGGTTGTTTTTTTTTCCTTTTTTCCTCTCTTTACTTCAGCACAGCAGAACTTTCCTCAGGTGGGAGTCAACAGCTTCTTACCTTATAGCAGCACAGATTTCTTGACTCTGAGAATGGGCAGCATTGGGTATCATTTGTTATAAATCCTTGAAAGTGCCTGGTGCCTACAGAGAGATCCACTTGGCCATTAATGAATTAATTTCTGCAGCAGGGCATCAGAAACTTTCACTGTTCACTAACAGAGACAAAATATGCCTCATCTTGAACAGTGAATTCCAAGTGTGTGGGAAGAGGTTTCCTCCCAAAGCCACAAGATGTAAATCCCTATTTCCAAATGTGCAAAGCTGCTGAGTTCCTGCAGCACTCACTGAGATCAGGGAGGGACCGGAGTGTGGCAAAAGGTCCCATCTGACTGGTGTGGGATGGCCTCCACTGGAAGTGGAGAGGAAAGGAGGACAAGGAATGCTCACCCTCTGATTACTCTGATCTGGCATATGTTTTTAATCTCTTGGAAGGAGCAGGAGAGTTTAAGCCTAGAGAGGATTACTGTGGTAGTTTTCTGTTACTTGTGCTTTGTAAACGTAGGCTTAATGTTTTAAGTGCCTTATCCTGTCCCAAATCTCCTGAACTTTGGCACGCTGTTATTTCTGGATTTGGCCTCCATGCAAAAGCAAAGGTAGTAAAATTCCTTTAGAGTATGGATGAAAACCCAGACTGTGGGTGTGGATCTGTAGCAATCAGATCTCTGGCTGTGATACTCTAACTCCTCCAGTGGAGTTCCTGTGCTGCGGATCTCCAGGCAGGAGGTGTGGGTGGAGGTGCCCGACTGCTCCCAAGAATCCCTGTCTGCCAGCTCAGCTCACAGCTATTGTTACACAAGAGCATGCAAAAATAATGGGGGCTCATTTCAGTGTCACTTCTGCAAGTTTCTGTGCTGGCAGCCACAAATCCTGGATGCTGAATGCTAACATATGCCAGTATGGAAAAGGCCTGTTGCTTTCAGTGGAAATCATTTTACAGCCTTTATTTCCTGCAGACTGACAGGATCCACTGTGGCAGCGCCAGGAGAATGCTGGGCACTGCTCAGTGAGGGGCTAGAGAAAGTTGATGACTAAAAATGACAAAATCATCTCCCTTTTTGGGGTTTTCCAGTTACTTTGGGAACGTTCTTGTATTGCAATGCTAAACCTGTTTTCGCCAGTGGCCTGAAAGCAGCAGATGTTGCATATTATTTAGACAATTTCTTCCTAGTTCATAACTGCTGAAGCGTCAGCACAAGAAAAATGCAGAGTTGTGCTTACTAAGGCTTAGGGTTGAGATTCAGTGTCCACAACTGGAGTTGCAGGAATTAAGTAGGAGTGATTTTTAGTGAGGAATTGCAATTGGTTCCTTGCTCCCTGGAAAACTGAAAAAGACACAAAATCAATCAAAACTCAGTGCAAATTATTCATCTGTCTTGACTGAGTTTAGCACAAACAACCCATCGGGGCAACAATAAAAGGCCCTTTGCTCTGAGGGGCAGTGGAGCCATGAACCCAAAGCACAGCTGAGTTAAAAAGCTCCAGTTTGGGTCTCAGGTCCTTTCCCATCCCAGCTAAACAGACATTTGTAACTTTCCAGACTCTGCAGGGAATACAGTAGGTGTTTAATGCAGGGAAAAAGTGCAGGAACCATCAACATTTCGCACCCAGTCTTAAAAACATACCAAGCTGAATTAGGAGAATACTGAATCTTTAGATGAACAAATATTCAAATCCTGGAGCAATGTGCTGGTGAGACAGAGGTTTAATTAACTCTTTAGAGGTGGTGTAAATTGGCACAGCTTCAATGGAGCCCACAAAAAAAAAATTACCCTGGTTTTATATAAATATATGGTAATGATCTCCCTCTCTTCTGTTTGGAAGCTTTTATCCTCAAAAGCCACATTCCAGGCAAATTATCTTATTTTTTTCCCCATTTTAAGCTACAGGCTTTGGCCTCTCTATTTAACTGTAGCATTTTCTAGCAGAAGATCAGGCAGTGCTTTCTAAGGGTAGCTCATGCATTGAATTCAGCTGTCACAGCTACTTGTGCTGCCTTGGGTAATTGGTTCCTCACAAATCTTTATCTAAAATATAAAGGCAAATAACTGTTAAAAACCTTAACCTAAACGGAAGCAGTAAATTAGCCCACAAATTTCTTTTACTGCTGCGTTTTGCTTGGATTTACTCAGCCCATAAATCAGAGCTGAGTGGGAAGTTTGCAGGGTGATGGTCACGAGGGGCTGTGCCTGGAGCCATAAATGTTAAAGCTGAGGAGGCTGAACCAGGAATGATCCGACCTCTCCTCCACACAGGTTCTGCTGCTTCCTCAGGATCACAGGACGTTGTCTCACATTTTAAACACATGTAGTGTTGCTTCAGGGATAAGTTTTTTAAGGATGGCAGAAGGTTGGTGGGGGCCCAGCTTTCTCCAGTGAGCAATGGTTGGAGTCACCACTCAGACCACAGGACAGCAGGATCCAGCTACCTCTTTAGCCTCTTTGATTTGAACTTATATGCACAGAAAATTGCTGGGAAGCAGGGGTGGAAAAGGACAGGAAGAGCAAAGGAAATGATGGCTTGAAAGAATTGTGGGGGACTTTCAGGCAGGGCTGAGCCTCCTGTCTCCTAAAGAACATTTCCAGGAATTGTCCAACCCCCAGACTATTAAGCCTTGGGAAAGAAAAGATTTGGGCTGTAAATACTTTGGTGAGGTTAGTTGATGGTTCCAACTCTGAAACTGCTCTTTGATTTGTGTTCTCAGTGCAGTGGGTCCTTGCCCCTTGAATCTGACTACGCTCCGTGTCTGACAAACCAAGTGATAAAATCCTGGGGCAATAGGGATTGTCTTGTAAAGGTCACTTCAGCTCCCAGGTGTTGTTTCAACCTGCAAGGCTGAGGAAATCCATAGAATAAAGATTTGCTTCTGATCCTTAATGCTGCTGAGTTCGTGGAGGTGCACAAGGAATGTCACAGGCTGTGGAATTTATTCACCCCAGGGCCATTTCTCAAGCCTGCAGCAGTCCTGTAGGTGTGTGGTGTGGCTTTGGCTGAATAAAATGTGCTGAATTCCTCATGTGAGTCCTGGAGAAATGGATATCCAACACTGCCAGAATTGAGGGACTCAGCTGTGAGGGACTGGAAAGATGGATGTCTGGAGACATTCTGTGGGGCAGGCCAGGCCTCATCCTACTCCACACCCCATTACCAGAGCTTTATCCCAGCCTGGCAGTGTCCACCAGTCCCTGGTACAGATGAGGAAATGTCCACACCTGCCCCTGGAGCCCCAGTCCAGCTCCTGAGGGGCCAAATGCCAGGGACCCCCATGTGGGGGAAGGGCCTGGGAGGGCCAAGGGGGAATTAGGGCACCTGTGGGCCCTGTGGCCTCTTGCAATTCCTATTAGCTGAACACTGCAGGAACCCAGGGGTTGGTAACTATGTGTGTGATTTTCTATGTCTGTTCTTTCTCTCCTTCTAATTTCCTCTTCTTGGATTTTTTGTGTAAATTAAAATGGGCCTTGTTTGCTAAGGTAATGCTTTTAGAAGCATTTTATATTGATTGAATGTTGCACTAAACCTTTTTGCCACAGTTCTCTGATTTTCTGAAATTGCCAGTAGTCTTCGGTGTTGTTTTGACCTCTTGAGGGTATCTTGTCAGTATTTCCCCCATGTGTCTAACTCAGAGTACAGGAACCATGGTAAGTCTTTTTAAAATCCTCATTAGGTGACTTTCCTGGGGCCTTACAGCATCTCAGTGGATTGAGCATAGTTGCAGGTAGAACTAAGTCCTTGTTGGAATATTCCTGTTGTTAAAAAAATCCGATCAATCAAATTTTCGAATAAAATGATTTATTGGAAATTTGACAGAAATCGGAAAATAAAAGCCACAATCAAAAGGGCTACAGTTCTGAGCCCAGGGTCAGAACTGGGTGAACAGGGATCTGGCCTCTACCAGCGTTTCCCCCAGTTCACCAAGTCTGTCTCTGAGACTGCAGCTTTTATACAGTTTTTGGCCGAAACTACCGATGTTGAAATTCCCTTGTTTCTTTTGGTCTCTTTTCCATATTCATAGAGGTTCTTTTCTCTGTATCTTGCTTGTTGAATGAATTTCCAGGAAAGGATGGAGGCTGGGTTGGATTTTCAGGAAGCTGGTGTTGGGATGCATGCACCTGGCCATGCTGATAATATCCATGTCACGGAGGATGGCTCTCTGATGGGTGTCGATTGCTGGGTCCTTGGCTGAGCCATCTTCTTTTGAGGACAGATTTCCCCTTCTGGGGCTGTCCATTGTTCCCTCAGTGATTGGATTGAGACATCCTCCCTGGCTTTTGTTGATGTGTGTCCTTGCAGTGGGTCTTTGCCAGGGCATGTCCAAATGCCAGTTCTTTGACCAGGATGATTTTATACTGCTTTACTTTCTATAACATGAATTCTACTAATATACTGGTAAGCTTTATTATCATATTAACTTTATAACATTAATTACCTTGATGCATTTATAACACTGTGTTTTTTAAATACTCTCCTGGATCTATGGTGTCTGTTATGGAAGTAGGTCAAGGAGTTTGTTTTCTGGCATTTTCCCCTCTGCATCTCTGTTATATTTTTGCAGTCAAATTCTTTTTTAAAGTACTTGTCAGTTAAAATTTCAGGGTTTTTGTTCTTGTATGACATGAGCACTTGGTGAACAGGGTTGAGGTGTTAAGACCTGAATTTGTATTTCAAAAGTGTTGTTTGAAGATGAACTTCAGAAAACTCATGTTTTTCTGGACCTGGACTGCCTTGTTCTTTACAGCAGCTGTTCTGTAAATGCTGAGGTTTTTAGTGATGTCTAATAGCAGATTCTTAGACAAATTCACCCAGTTTAGCCAACAAACATTTTGTAATACCCACAGAGAAGATGAAATTACTGGATTTTCCGTTTCCATCCTGTGGTTAGATTTTGCCTCCCAGTATTCATAATATATTTGCCTCAGATGGTGATGCTATTCTAGAGTTCAGTAAAATTATGAAACCAACTCTTTAAAATCTCCTTGACACCAATTTGTAGTGGGTTTTGGTGCTAACTTGGAATGGTCTCTATGGTTCCCAGTGTTAATCCCAGTCTCTGAATTCCTCTGTGATGTCAGAATGTTTGTCCATGTCTCTCCTATGCCATATAAATTCTATAAAATATATAGCATTAGACTGGTGTGAAGTGTAATTATGTGAGTTGCTCTAGCAAAAGCATGAGAAGGAACAGTCAGTATTTAACTTCCTCCCCTTCCTCTCTCTTAACATAGAAAACCTTTTATTCACAGATCTTTCAAGTACTTCTGGCTCAGGTTCTTTTGTTTTGGTTCTGAATCCCTATACACCAGCCCTGCTCAGCCTGACCTCCTATTTCTGCCACCTGCACTCCACAGTACAGATTGTTCAGAAATTCTTGAGCAGGAATTCTTTTCTATAAATTCGATGCCTATGAACACCTGAAATGTGTTGTTCTTCTCTGTGAGTTGTAAATACTTTTAAAAGCCATTTTGGCATTTTTGTTCCCTGTGGGCTTGTTCAAGTGCAGATCTGCTGTTTGTGTTCTTCAAGTCACTTCTTTTGCTCCTGCAACTCAAATATCAGCAGAGCAATTGGGTGCTGCCGGCTCAGTCTCTGCTACAAATTCCTCTACAAACTTGGCCAAATCACTGGATTTTTCAGTGTTCTGTTTGTAGGCTTTGAAATGGCACGTGACTCTTCTCTCGTGGTACTTTTAACCTTTTCAAATCAGTGTGTGTAACCTTTGCTGAATTATTAGCTAAAGCTTACTTAAAACAGTAATCATGGTCTGAAATTTCCTGTGACCTGCACATTCAGTGGGGTGAGGCAGGGCAAAGCTGCTCATTGCTTTGCTATAATTTCCTGAAAATTTAAGCCTTACATTAATTTCTTTGGGTTAACTGACTTCTCTTTTCTTTGTTTTTCAGGAATGACAGACCTCATGCAAATCACGTTGGGGTGTTCCGGACCAGCACTGCTGCCTCTGTTCCCACACTGCAGCTGCAACGAGGCTGTGCCTCACTTCCTCTCACTGTTCCTGCTCCATCTAGAGCATTCCCGGCTGTGCTGAGCAGGACACAGTGCTCTCAGGGAGAGGTGAGTCCTGACCAGCTCCCTGTGTCATGGTTCCCACCTGAAAAGTGAGTAGAAAATTGTTCCTTCCCTCTATTCTTTGACAGCAGTAAAAATGTTTGAGGTTGGTTGGGATTTTCCAGTGGGTTTTTTTGCTTGTGGGTGTTTCCCAAGGAAGCTTATGTCCACACAGGGCTGTAGGAGAAGGAATCCCTCCCTCTGGCTTTGTGCAGTCCTTGCACAATGGGGTGCTGAAAATCCCCCAGTGCTTTATAGACTAACTGAAATTAAATCTATTTATCTTTTAATTGAGCCCCCTTGAGGCAGCAACTGGTGTGTTTATGGATATTCATTACTTTTTAATGCCCTCTCTCCAGGGTTTAGCTGGCTCCTTTTTATGGCACGTGAATGTGGCTCAGCAAAGTCACTCCAGAGCATGTTCTGGAATGGGCCAATTCCAACTGCCTGGATAGGGGAGCAGCCTTTGGCTGGGCATGAGAAGTGACACATGTAACTTGAGAGCTCTTGAGGGGAGGCTTCAGTGTTTGCACCAGACAGAATCTATGGAACCTCAGCTCCCTCAAAACTATTAATTGAATATTTATTGTGTAGGAGATTTTGAGCAACTTGGCTGGTGAGGGTGGGGAGATGCAGTTATTTTGTTTCTGCAGTGTATCAGAAATGTTCTTACATCCTTTTCCCCGAAAGCACACTCTTGAGTGTTGGATGCTGATTTGGTCCCACTAGTCCTCAGAGACCAGTTCTTTCTGGGAATGTCCACATGGACACATCCAGTGTGGAGGAGAAAACATAGTCTGGCTCCTCAGGTTGAGGGAGAGGCCGGTTCACAAGTAACCATGGCAACCAGGCTATCACTGGGAGCATCAGGACATTTACGTACCAAAACCAAAAATGCCCAAACCCACAACAGACATTACTGTGCCAACCCATTTGGAAATCTTACCCTCAGTTTTGTTCCTCAGGGATGCTGGCGGCAGCGGCAGGTAAGGAGATTTTTCACTCATCTATCTCCTGCATCAGCAGCAAACATTGTTTCTGGTGATAAACCAAATAATGGCTTCCAATTAAAAGGGGATATTTGAGTTTCAAGTTGGAGAAACACTGAAAATGATTTTGTGTTCACCTTAAAAAGTTTCCATCTGTCACACGCTTCCCAACCCAGTGTGCTCACATCAATGTTTATAACACCCAGACCAGTGTTTTTACAGAAGAGCCATTAATACAACATATCAGCTCTGGTGACAAGTTACATTTTATTGCTGTCAACAAACAAAGATGTTCTTTGTCTGCAAACTCCCGGTTTTCCCCCTTTTTTTAAATCAACCATTAGGTTTGAATTTTGAAGGAAATGTGTAGATGTGCTTTCCAATGTTTTCTGGAAGGCTACTGGAGACATGACAGATGGAGCTTGTAGGAGCTGGTGGAAGACACTGATTAATTTTCCTAGGAAATGAATTAACAGTTTTGGTGTAGGATCTTTGCTTGGGATTATGAAACTCACCAAATTCCTAAGGAGAACCAGGGAACTTCAGGAGCTGAGTCTCTGAAATAAAGGTTTAATTTTGAAAACACCTCAGGGTATTGATCACTTTAAAATCACTGGGCACTGTTGTTCCAGTTTAATTCCATTTGTACTTTTAACAGCTGTAAAGGGGACAGATCAAAGCCATAATACTTGGGAGTCTCATGTCAGTGCATCACAGAGGCACTTCATGCTCTGAAGGGTGTCCCTGGGGCTCTGCCACAGCCCCTCACACCTCTCTCCACCTCTCACCCCTGCAACTTGACACAAGATCTTACAGGAGCCCTCTGGAAAACCAGTGTTTGGATGCACTCTATGAACCATGTCACTGTTTATTTTTCTTCGCATGCCAATGAGTCTCTTTAGTGACTCTTCAGAATGTATGGAAGTAAGAAACTTGATGTAAGTGGCTTTTTTATTTTTAACAAAAACCAGTTTAAAAAAGCTACTCATGCCAGTGATCTGTTCCAATGGTTTTAGTTAGATTTAAGCAGCAGTAGGAGAAAAATGGAATATCTGTACCAAACCTGTCAGCTCTGCAGCTGGTTAATGAAACTGGTAACTATGTAGTGATCCCCTGCTAATACCCAATTTTTAAACAACTTAAAATCTGATAAAATAGCTCAGTTCCACAAAACTATCCATTGAGTCAACTGTGCCTTATTGTTCCAGAATTCCCTTTTCCAGTCCTTGTGGAGCTGTCCAGCTGCCAGATCTGTTACAGCAGCCAAATGACCTGCACACATCTGCCGTTATTCCTTACCACGGGTTCTGAGGGGAAGGTGGGAGCACCTGGGAATAGTCCTGAGCTTCCATTGAATTTTACCTCAGCCAGGTAAGACTCTCTCAAGCTGCAGAAAACCCAAATGCAAGGTGGTCTCTTCATGAGGATAAAGGAGCTCACGCTTTTAATTTTCTGTCATTAATTTCCTCTCTCATTCTGCCATGTGGTGCATCTTTTATCTCATTTGGAAAAGCAAGGGAGAAAAGGAAACACATCCAGAGATCAACAACACTGTTCTGACAGTGCTGGTGATGGGAAAATGATCACCCTCAGCTGTGCTCACTCATTTGGATCTCCTTTGAAGATCATGGCTTTGAGCATCTCTGCAAACAATGCACGGAGCTATGACCAAAGTAGGGGGAAATATTCTAGGCTGGGATCAAAATGTGGAACTCCTAAAAATTCTCTCCAAGCCCTAAGAGTCCATAGCTACCCACATACAAACTGTGGTTGTGATTTTTGTAGTCTGAAGATCTGGCCAGTCCATTAGCTGTCATTCCAGCTAGTGTAGACTGGAGGCATCTCAGTGGCTCACCTATCTCCAGCTGACTTTTAATCAGGAGCTGGTGACCTCCCGAAAATGCACTGGGGATCCCAGCTTTACTGAGCTCAATATTAACTCCCACCGAATCTGAAGCCACTGGGATTGTGTGGCCAGTGCCCTATATGGTGATACTCAGAAATCAAAAGAAACAACAAAGGGAAATCAATCGGTTTTTTCCTTGTCTACTTCCAGTTTACAGCACCAGCATGGTAAGGGAATGTTGCATTTGCGCCCTTCAGCTGGATGTGCCATTGTAAATTTTGGTTGTCCGTGTGGAAAAAAGGCAATTTGTAGTAATCTACTGACAAAATAATTTTGAAGGTGTTTTTACTGTCTTGCTTTAAGAAAGGGGGTGGCTGAAGCTTGGATTCAGGTAGCAAATCCAATTTCTTGTCCTGAATGGCAATGCCAGTGTGGTAATTAGACCATGAAGGACAATACTAATTTTAATGTGTATGTGGGTGAAGAAAAAAAAAAAAAGGAGATTGAAATAATGAACATGTGAAATTTGAACATGTGAAATCATAAGAGAAATTCAGTTTCCTTGGCAACTTCTACTGTGCAGCCTGAGTATCCCTGAGAATTTCACAGAAGCAAGTGGGCAGCAGGTACTTACTGGAGATGGGAATGCTTTTGAGGGAGAGAAGTGGGAAACTCTGGTTCAAACCTGTTTTACATGTGCTTTTGCTCTTCCCATCTAACTCCGTGTCATTGTTTTAACTTCCCATTGAACTGTTGGTCATTCCTTTCCCTGGCAGTTGTGGATATGGCACCGGGAAGAGCAGGGAATATGTTTGTTGAAGTTCCTTTTTTTTTTTAATTAGGAAACTGAATGGTCATTAAACTGTGTAACATAAATAGTTACAGCAGAAGATACTTTGGTTAAAGATAGACCAAAACAAGTTGAAAAAGCAGTAGAAAAGTATTTGCTTTGGTGTTTCAGATACAGCAATCCCTTCAACCAGGTTCTGGGCTGATATATTCATCAGTCCCTCTGCCTCCAAGCATTAAATCATCACAACTGAAGCATCAGAGAGCTCACAAGGCTTTAAAAAAGAGGAAGTGTTGAGTTGTTTAGCTTTTCCCATCCATCATTTCAATCTTTGCATGATATCTTCAAAGATTTTCTTTTTAATAAAATTGGAATTGCTCTGCAATCCCATGAGAGGTCCTTTCAGGAAGAAAGTAAAATTGCAAGACCCTAAAAAATCACAAGGAACAACAATGAAGTTGGGTTACAGACTTAATTTGCTTTAATTGGAAAACCAGCTACTTGAAAAAAAAACAACTTAAATTTAGCTGAACAATACTGCAAGTCAAAGGGAGTTTTTGAGGAGAGGGGTAATGGTTATAGGGGATCAGGAAAGGAACAAGGGATGTTTAAGCCGAAAGAGGAAAAATGGAATAATTTGCTTTATACATCACCACATAAATACAATTTTTTATATATTTATATGTGTATATTAGTATATAAATACTATTTCCCACTGTAAATCTTTTTAGATTTCTTGTACAAAACATCATTATTGGGATAAAAAGTTTAAAGATATTCTTTAATACTCTCACTTCCCTTGCCTTTCCTATCTGTGTTACCTGCAATAAAAATGGAGCTAGTTCTGTTTCATGTTTGGACACACATTTTGATTTGACCACAGGAAACTGCTACAGCGCTGTTGCTGGAGGGTTTTTTGGATGAGTATCCCAGTGTACTTCCCAGAGGCAAAATGCTCTCTGGAACCCAATGCCAGCTCAGGCCATAAGGGCAGATTTGGAACAGTAACTTAAAATCACATTTCTGTGGTGGTTGTTGACAGCAGCAAAATCTCTACAGGAGCTGGGTGTGCTGAAAAGGAGAATTTAATGTTATTCTAGAGAACTGTGATCAGGATTTACAACTCCTGTGCATCCTTGATACAACCAGCACCAGATGTTAAATGAAGGAGGTTATGAGGTATTTCTTTAGTTTCTCCAAGGTGCTGGTACCAAATCTAATGCCAGCTGCTCATTTTAATATGAATACTTCCTGGTGTGTTAACTCAACCTAATCCCCTAAAATAGCCACTTTTTTACTGTAATTTATATGTGACCTTTGTGAGCAGAGTATCTGAGAACACAGGGAGGTTAATGAATTCTGTCTTTTCTCACCAGTATGAGGCACTGAAGTAATAATCTCTGGTAAAAGGGAAAAGAGGGCACACGTCATGTCCAATATTTTAGACTGTGGCTGAGCTGTGAACTAAACCCAGCTCTCCAGAACCAGGCTCAGAGCTGAAGCAAATAGGTCACTCTTGCTCTCACCAGACCATCCATGGGATGAATTGCAATGCACATTTAAAAAAAGCACTGCAAGTTTTTGAATCTAGGTTCCAAATTTTCCTCTGCAGATTTTGCCATCATTGCTCTGCCCCCCACTCCCAGGGTGGTTGTGTCATGTTGTAATGAGTGCCAAGGTTCGGGGTTAGCTGAGAGAAAGCAACGCTTGGAGCAAAGACAGCCAAAGGCTTCTTCTCTCCTGAAACCATTCTGTGCAGCTCTGGGCCAGAGGAAATGCCTCCCTCATGACAGAGCCAGTGCTGAAACACTTTGCACAGCCTTCCCATTACCACTGGGGCTTTGTTAATTTGTGAGAACATTTGCAAATCAAGTTCAAATGATTTTGCTGCTCCCTTCCATAGCACAACCCCCTCCCAGGTCATCACAGAGCATCACATCAGGCACAAGCCTCCTCCAGCACCCTCCCTGCTGGCATCACAGCAGAGGGGAGCAGGACCTACAGAAGGCATAGGTGGTGATGCTCTTCCCATCTTTTACTTTGCTGTTTCCACTTTTCCTTCTTTCAGCTTCTGCCCTTCTGTTCTTCTTTCTGTTCTTCTCCCATCTTCCATCTGTCTTTACATCAGTTTTTATCTTTCCTTCCCTTCTATCGCTCTGTCCTTCCTCCGTCTTTCCATCTATTTTACTTTCTCTCTTTGTCTGTACATGCTCTTCCTTCTACCCTTCCATCCTCTTTTCCATCCTTCTCTTCTTCATTCTGCACTCCACTCCTTCCTTCCTCCTTTTGCCATGCTTCCATCCCTCTTATTTCCATCCATTTCTCCTTCCCTCTGTTTGCCCTTTAGTGCCCCTTTCTGTCTCTCTTTCCACCCATTCTTTCCTCCTTCTATTCATTCCTCCTTCAGTTTGTGCTTCCTTCCTTCCAGCTGACTATCCTGCCTTTTATCCTTTTGTCCATCCATTCCCAAGTCTCTCCTCCCTTCCATCCATTCTCACCTTTGTACACCCATTGCAGATCAAATCCATGTATTTATAGTGGAGAAAACTGACCTTTTCCTGGCCAGCAGCAACAGATCTCCATTCAGGCTCCATTTGAGGGCTTCTGTGTGTCCATCTGTACTTCCCTCCTTCTGTCCCTTGTCCATGTGTTGCCATCCTGGGGGCAGCTAAAGGGCCTTTTTCCTGCTGCTGCAGGATGAACTCCATCACCACCATGCAGAGCACGCATGGAGTAAGAAGGATTTGATTTTCATGCAGAGACACAAGTTCTGTGCTACAATGCATGGCCTTTGCTCAGTTCCCAATTAATATCCTGTATGATTACCTACCAGCACCCCACTGTCCCTCTCCACATTCCTCTCCAATGCAGCTCAGGTGAGGCATGAGCAGCATCAATAAAGTGGATTCAGGCAATGTGTACTTTTGGCAAGAGCTCCAGCAAGTATTGCTCCCATCCATCTCCCATTACTGTGCTGACACCTTCAAATGGCAGCAGCCTTTACAAGCTGTGTTGGGAATTATCCTGCACCTGCTTGCTGGAATCGCTGTACATATGTTTATCCTTTCCTGCTCCCATCTTTGTACCACACTGATTTGCCAACAAGGGGAAAATAAAGGCATTTATCAACACACCACCATCTTGTGCAGCACTCCAGCCATTCTGAATGGATTCTGTTTGGATCAGATACCCAATATTGTTCATCCAAGAAAGACAAAAGCAAAGACCCAGGGGCAATAATCCACAATAGTTTACTGCAACACATGTGCAAACAGCCCCCTCCTGCTTTTTCCCAGCCATAAATTGTAAATGACACTGGTGGGAAGAAAAGATTTTTCCTCTCTGAAACAATTCTGAATACCTGTTCTGACTTGCAGGATCTACATTGATCTGCCTGTCATCCTGCGCCATTTGGAGTGATAGAGCTGCAGAAAAAAGCTTTTGTTTAACTGAGATAATATTGTATTTTTCCTTTAGGAGAGAACTGAGGGATGAGGAATGTTCTTCCTGCAATAAAATGACACTGGCAGGTGAAAATTTGAAAGCAGTGTCCTAATTCAGCACTTGCTTAATTCTGCTGACTAAACAAGGCCTTGTGCTGAGCTGTGAGCACTGCTGGTGTCCCACGGTGAGACCCAGTGCAATGAGAGCAGTTTTTGTGCCCAGACACATTTCTGGCATTGAGCTGGGCACTGGCTCAGAGGGAATGTGGAACTTCCCTCACAGCTGGAGCTGTATCAGCTACAGTGTTTCTGGACTGCTCTCAAAATAAAGGGGTTCTCCCCTTCTTCTCATCCTGAGTGAGGACTTGAAGCGCTGATGGACATTCCTGCCCTTGCCTCAAGCTACCGCTATGCCGTACCCCATCCATGTGTTTGCCTCCTAGCCAGGGGCAGCCAGCTGGGAGGGACCAGCTGCTGAGGACACTCTGGACACAGGGACAGGCCCGGGGTAACTGTGCCACATGGTGCCTGAGCTCCCCAGGGCCCCAGACACTGTTTAGGGTGACTGTGCCCTCAGGAATTCTGCTGTTCTCCTTTCCCTGCCAGCAGCTGAATTCAGCACTTCAAGAGAGTGACACAAAACCAACCTGTACCATTAAAAGGAGGGAGCTCCCATGCATGGTTCAGGGACTACACACTATAAAATACCATTTTATTACTAATTTCTGGGATGTCTGTGCTCAGGTGCCAGTCCCAGCACCTTCATCTGGTAAGAGCTCTGGGAAATGTTTGTTCCTGACCTGGAATGTGTTCCCAGTTTGGAATTGCTGTAGGTCTTATGCTGAAGGTGCCTCTGGCGTCACTCTCAGGTTCCTCACCTGCTTCTGCAGACAGAAGGGGGCTGGCACTCCAAAATTCAGAAAAAAAAAAAAAAAAAAAATAAAAAGGCAACAAAATCAGCTTAATTTGGAACTGCCACCTATTTCTTTGGGAAATATTGTGCCTCAATCTGCACAAACCCGTTGCTTAGATTCCATAGGATTTCTTCAGCAGTAAATCATGGCCTTTAAACAAGGAGGCTGTTACAAGCACACATAACACAGAGCCACAGAAAAAATACGTTTTCTTGGAGAAAACTGAAGTGGCAAGGCAGTACACATTTATTTTATCAAATTGAAGACAATATTAAAAGGGAAGGGGGAACATATTTTTTTTTAAAAAAAGAAAAAGGCTGAGTTGCTGAATTGCAATTTTACCATCAAGAATGTTTCTGGCAGTGCCAACTTTGTCCTGATTAAAGCCCTCAGTGGCAAAGGGAGGCCTGAAATCCTTTATTCTGGTCAGGATTTAGTGTGAGTTAGTGAGGATCCCTTCAGGAAACAAACCGTGCAGTCACCCCTGTGTTGAAGTGTGGGGAAAAGGGTCAGTAATTATTCCCTACCTGCACTCCTTTGGCAGCGGGAGGGCACCAGATCCACCCCCACATGCCAGCCTGGGGCAAAGTGCGAGGGAGGGAAGGAGGGAGGGAGAGACAGAGAGAGGGAGAAGAAGCTTTAAGCTCCAGAAATATTTTACATAAAGCTCTTTTTCAGAGTCAGCTTTTGTTTTGAACCAAAATTTTCCTGCTTTACTTGTTCTTTGTCTCTTGAAGAGACGAGGAAACAATAACTATCACTTCTTTTTCATGGACTATCACCTCAGCATGTAACCAGTTTTAGTGGTCTGCTCCACACACATGGAATGGGATCCACACCATCAGCCACCACAGAACTGGGGAGACAAGTGGCTTAGACATCAACTGGATTGGAGGGGAAAAGTCAGTAAGAGTTACAGGTTTATAGAAGGGAAACAGCTGGAATGTTTGGGTTGGTGACTTGTTTATAAAATAATATTTAAAAATGGTATCCAAAATTAGAGTGGGAATCTGGCTAGGGAGCAGGTGCCCACATTCTATCCCTTGCACTCCATACACATGCCCAGCTACTTCTGCCTGATAGTTCATTGATATTAAATCATGAGGTGTCCACAATAAACCATTAAATAATATATTGCAGCACTAATTCCTTCATTATCTTGTCATTTAGATGATAATCCAGTTGTTCCAGTCAAATCCTGCCTGGGTTTCCCTACCTTCCTAGCAATTCAGACTGGACAGACTCCCTAGAGCTGCTCTTCAGAGCCACGTCAGGATTTTTTTCCCCAGGATGTTGCAGGAACAACAAATTTCTGCTGTGTGCAAGGCAGTGGGGCATGACTGATAAACAGATGAGATAGTAGATAAGAGATGTTAGACAGATGATAGATAGATGACAGACAGATAGATGATAGATAGATAGATGATAGATAGATAGATAGATAGATAGATAGATAGATAGATAGATAGATAGATAGA
>VZUI01035113.1:0-48511 GCA_013401135.1 Cettia cetti | reverse complement strand
GCGATGCTCGGTCGCAGCCTTCCGCCGGCCCGGCGTCCCCGCCCGCAGCTCCGCACGGCGTCGGGGCTCTGGGACGCGGGGCGGACTGACCGCTGGTAGCCGCCCGCCGGTACCGGCCCGGCAGCGGGACCCAGCCCTGCGCCCGCCGCCCGCGGAGGATGCTCCCGTCCGGACCGCGGCTCCCGCCTGCTGGCGCTGCCCAGGGGGCCGCGTCCCGGGCGGCGGCTCTCGGACCACGCGGGGCGGGATGATCTCCCGGCGGGGGCCCGGCGCTCCACCGACGGCCAGGGAGGAGGCGGCGGTCCCGGGGTCGCGCTCCGTCTCCGGCCGGCGGCTCTAGGCCACTCCCGGCCTGGGGGCGCAGGGACCGGCGAGGCTGTTTCTGTTCTGCGCGGAGGTTCCGGCGGCCCTGGCTCCGCGTGGCCGTGGGCGCTGCCCGAGCCCCCCCGCCCGGGGCAGTGAAGAGCCGCCGTCAGCATCCTCCGGCAGGCCGAAAGGTGGAGCCCGGCCCGTTCCCGCAGAGCGGCTGCTCCTGCTCCCCGCGGTCCTGGCGCGGTGCCGCCGGCTATCCCGGGGCTCCGGGGCCGGCCCCGAGCCGCCGCCCGCCGCGGCCATGCCCTCCCCCAGTGACTCCAGCCGCTCGCTGACCGGCCGCAGCTCCCGCAGCCTCACCCACCTCCGCCTCCAGCGCACCTGGCTGCAGGTCCTGCTGGTCCTGGGTCTCGTGCAAGCCATCCTGGGTGTCCTCATCGTCACCTTCAGCTTAGTGGCGGCTACCATCACTCCCTCCACCAAAATCCGGCACTCCTGCCCGTCCTGGGCCGGCTTCTCGGTGAGTGTGGGGCCGGGACAGCGCGGGGAGGGGGCTGCTCTGCTCCCCGGGGGCCGAGCTTGCAGCCCATCCCAGGGGAGCAGGGCAGCCCCGCTGCTCCCCCACCCCCTGCCCCTGGCTGCCGCGGTGCATTGTGGGAAGATCCCACGGGCTCCCCCGGGGTCACTCTGTGAGGGATGGGGACCCCCGAGCAGTGCGGGAACTGTCCGAGGTGTGCAGCCACCCGCAGGGCAGGGAGGGGTGTGGGGGCACCACAGTGACGACAGGGCAGGGGCCGGGTGGCAGTGGGGGCTCTGCTCTGTCAGCCGCGTATTGAGGTGAGGGCAGCACCCGGGGTCCCCCTCGGTAACCCTGCAGCACGGATCCTGGCCTGGGTTTGCTGCCCAGCCAGGGCAGCCTGCAGTCCCTGGGCCCTGAATCAGCAGTTTCTCCCATCTTGTGGCGCCAGGGCTGCTCCTACAGCCCCGCTGCTCCTGGGCTGGCTCCAGGCCTGCAGGGGTCGGGGGCTCTGCCCGTGGGCAGGGGCTGCTCGGGGCCCCACTGCCTAATGGAGCCTTCTGCCTGTGCTCACCCCGGGGCTTGTGCATCTGCAGCTGGCACTGTCCGGGCTCGTTGGCATCATCTCCTGGAAGCGGCCGCTCACCCTGGTGGTAGGTGTTGGGGGGGACACCCTTCCGCAGGTGGGGGAGTCCAGGATGGGGAGGCCGCTCAGCCCCTCGTGCCTCCGGGGTGCGCAACCGTGCGTGCCGGCTCCCTGCTCTGCAGCCCTGCGCAGCCGGCAGCCCCTCTCCTCCCGCTGCAGATCGCCTTCTTCACGCTGCTGTCGGTGCTGGGCGTCATGCTGAGCCTCGCTGGCTCCATCCTGTCGTGCCAGAATGCGCAGCTGGTGAAGACCCTGGAGGCCTGTGAGACGGTGAGGCTGAGCCGGGACAGCCCCGGTGGCCCCCGGGCATCCATGCACGGCTCGTCCCTGGCTGTGGGGTTCTGGGGACTCAGGGAGCTGGGGGGCTGGGGGCTGGCAGTGGGATGTGCTGGTGGCCCTCAGGGGATATTACGGCATCCAGAGCTTCCTCACGGTATTTCTTGTCCCCAGGAGAGGGACACATGCGTCTGCTGCCAGGCCCGCTCGGAGCCCCCACCCGCTTCCTGCAGCCAGCAGAGCGAGATGCTGACCATGTTCCCCAACCCCAACTGCCGGAGCATCCGTGTGGCTCTCAAGGTGGAGGACCAGGGGGATACAAGGGCTCCCTGGGAAGCGGCCGCACACCCGGCCATGCTCTGCGGGCTCTGCAGCTCACCCCACTGCTCCCCAGGATCTCCTCTTCAGTGTCTGTGGCTTGACCATCTTCTCCACCATCATCTGCACGCTCTCTGCCGTTGTGTGCTGCATCCAGATCTTCTCCCTTGACATCATCCACGTGGTGAGTCCCAGCTCTGGCCCAGGAGCAGACAGGGCTGGGGAGCAGTGCTCCCAGGCTGGGTGGTCCCTGGGCTGCTGTGGCAGGACCCGGCCCAAGCCAGCTGCAGATTGAAGCCCAGGATGCCCGTCCCTTGCTGGATCTCTGGGCAGGAAGTCTCAGCTCTCTCTTCTCCCCTCTCCCTGCAGCTGGTCCCACAGCGCTCAAGCTCTGTGACGTTGGAATGCACGTCCCCACCTGACACCTTTCTGCAGAGCATGATGGACTTCGACGAGTTTGTGCCCCCAGTGCCGCCGCCCCCCTACTACCCACCTGAGTACACCTGCAGCTCTGAGACAGATGCACAGAGGTACCAGCTGAGAGCAAGGCTGGCAGGGTGGGCAGCCTGTGTGCCCGCAGCCTGGGCTTGTCCCACCCAGTGTGGCTTTTCTGCTCTTGCCTCTGCAGCATCACGTACAATGGCTCCATGGACAGCCCTGTGCCCCTCTACCCAACCGACTTCCCCCCATCATATGAGACTGTGATGGGGCTGCGGGGAGACAGCCAGGTGGGGGCATGGGGCCGTGGGCAGGGGAGGCCAGGCAGGGTGGGCTCCTGCTCAGCTGACCCCTGAGTGTGCTGTCCCACAGGCCACCCTGTTCGACTCGCAGCTGACAGAGGGCTCTCACGCCTGCACCTGCGACCGCGTCCCCTCCATTGTGCTCAGCGGAGAAGGTGAGTGTCCCCCCCGACCCCCGGCAGAGGGGACGGGGGCGGGGCTGTAGCAGGTCCGGCTCTTCCTGGCAGCTCTTCAGCGGTGCCCGTCCGTTCCTTGCAGTATCGATGGATAGCGGATCCCTGATCATGTCCGAGATCATGGACATCCCCGGGGACAGCAGCCCCTCGGAGGACTCCTGCCTGCTGGAGCTGCAGGGCTCCATGCGCTCCGTCGACTACGTCCTGTTCCGCTCCATCCAGCGCAGCCGCGCCGATTATTGCCTGAGCGTGGACTGCGTGCAGTGCAGCCACCACGCGCGCAGCCCCACGCTGGGCTTGCAGGGTCCCTTCGAGGAGATGCCCCAGCCACGCGTGCGGGGCGAGCGATCCTATTCCTGCTCCACCGCGGAGCCCGGCCACGACGGCATCTTGGTGGGGGGAGCCGTCACCCACAGCTGCAACCGGCTGGCGGGGCTGGCGCGCTGTGCCGGGCCCTGCTTCCCCGAGGTGCGGCTCAAGGACAAGGGCTCCTCGCTGCAGGGGCGCGGGGGTGGCCGCCCCACGGACGCCGGCGCCGGCCGCCCCGGCCAGCCCCGGCGCAACAGCGAGACCTCCTGTCCCTCGTCCCCGGCCCCGGGGCTGGCCCCGTGCCCGCTCCTGAGGTCACACAGTGACCCCGGCGTCCCGATGGCCGGCCATGCTGGTAGGTGACAACGACAGCTGGGACGGGATGGGCGTGTGGCAGCGTCTGTGCAGTGCAGCCGGGCTGTGCCGCAGGGTTTGGATGTGTTTTTTCTGTGGCCAGATGGGATTAGAACCTGTCCGGGAAGAAATGGGGGGAGCAGAGGGGGTCTGCTGGCCTGGGAGCAGGGGGGTGCTGGAGGGTTGTGCTGCCTGGGGTCTGCACAGCTGCCGAGGCCTGAGGGCTCTCTCTGCTCTCAGCAGATTTCAGGGAAGTACTTTATACCAAAGCGCTGGGGGACACCGTGTCTGACTCCTCCGCTGATACAGGTCAGGGCACTGGGATGTACTGGGATAGAAAGGGGGCACGGGGGTGTGTCTGTAGTCCTCTGGGGATTGAGCTCACCTTGCTGGGACTGGGACAATGGGGACCTACCGTGGGACCACTCCTGCTAACTGGGGATGGGAGACAGCAGGACCCCAGGCCTGTGAGGATAGATCTGCTGGGAGCAGCACCCTAGGGTCTGACAGTGGGGACAGGTCCATCAGAACAGTGTCCTGGGTCTGTTGAAGGGATGTCCCAGGTCTGATGGTAGGGATGGATCCATCAGAGCAGTGTCCTGGGTCAGCTGCAGCAGTGTCCCAGGTCTGAGGGCAGGGATGGGTCTGTCAGAGCAGTGTCCCATGTCTGATGAGGACAGGACTGTCAGAGCAGTGTCCCATGTCTGTCAGAGCAGTGTCCCATGTCTGATGAGGACAGGACTGCCAGAGCAGTGTCCCATGTCTGTCAGAGCAGTGTCCCGTGTCTGATGATGAGGACAGGACTGCCAGAGCAGTGTCCCGGGTCTGTCAGAGCAGTGTCCCATGTCTGATGAGGACAGGACTGTCAGAGCAGTGTCCCATGTCTGTCAGAGCAGTGTCCCGTATCTGATGATGAGGACAGGACTGCCAGAGCAGTGTCCCATGTCTGTCAGAGCAGTGTCCCGTATCTGATGATGAGGACAGGACTGCCAGAGCAGTGTCCTGTGTCTGACAGTGCTCACTCTGCAGGGCTGTGCTCTGAGGCCTGCCTGCTCCACCGTTCCCACTGTGACTCCCCGCCGCTGCTCCGGGCCAGCTCGGTGGGGAAGAACAAGCTGCCACCCTGCAAGAAAGTTCCACAGCAGCTGTCAAAGACAACCACCCGCTCCCTGGGGGACCTCAAGGGCTACCGGGGCACCCGAGGGCTGGTGGCCAGGTTCCTGCAGAGACCCAAGCGCAGCCTGGCAGCTGGCACGGAGGTGTCTGGGCACAGCTTCCACGGGCACAAACAGGTGGGTTCTGGAAGCCACAGGGGATGGACAACTCCTCCTTCCCAGAGAACTTCCATCCACGTTCTCCCTCCCTTCTGTCCCCATCAGCACCTCCACCCTGGCCCTTCCATGGTTTCTGTTCCCCTGCCACACCCCCGTTGTGTTGGCACCCTGGCTGCAGGCAGAGCGTTCTTCCTGCAGCACTATCCTTGCCCAGCCCTTCCTGGGGGGCAGCTCCTTTTCCTTGATCCCCACTGGAGCCACGGGTGGGAAAATCACGCCTGTTGCAATGGCTTTGGCTTTGCCCCTGAGTCATTGCACCTGGAGGAAGTTGCTGGGACATCCCGGCAACTCAGCTTTACGGGACGCCGGAGTCCTTGCGCAGCCCGGGAGGCCTTGACGAGAACAAGCCTGTCCCAAATGCCAGTGTGGGCGCGTGATGCACGCCTCTGCCATCCCTGTCACCTCTTCCCTCCTGGCCCGTGTGCTGCCTGGCTGCACTGGAGCGTGTAGGGTGGTGAGCGCGGGAGGGTGCCATGGGTGCCATGGACAGGGCTGCCATCCCTGTGGCTGCAGCCTGTCCCCATGGGTTGCAGGTTCCCTGGAGTGCCTGGCCAGGTGCCGAGCGGCCCCATGAAGGAATCCACCTGCAGAGCTGTGGGGACCTGAGCTCCACCTCGTCGCTGCGCCGGCTCCTGTCCACGCGCCGGCTGGAGCGCAGCCGCCCCCGGAGCCTCAGCGGGGCCTGCAAGGAGAGCGCGCTCTGAGGGCACAGCCTCTGCACGGACCCCGCTGTGGAGAGGGAGCCCCGCTCTGGGCTCAGCCCTGGACATTGCTCGGACATTGCTGCTGCCCTGGTGGGGCTGGGCCCTGGGCTGCTGCCCCGGGGGCTCGGCTGGGCCCCTTCCCCAAATGGGGCTGGGGTGAGGGGCTGGTCCCCTGGGGTGTCTGCTCGGGGGCCAGGACGGCCGTGCCCATCCCCTGCCTGTCTGGGATGGTGATGCCTGTTCAATGCCCTATCCCTTTTCTGGACATGCCTGTCCCTTGCCCTCTCCCTTGTACCAGCTGTGCCTATTCCCTGGGATGGCCACGCCTGTCCCCTGCCCTGTCCCATGTTCTGGCTGTGCCTGACCCACAACTGGCCATACCCTGTCCCCTGTGCCAGCCGTGCCTGTACCCTGGCATGGCTGTGTCTGTCCCCTGTGCCGGCCGTGCCTGTGCCCTGGGGTAGCCATGCTTGTCCCCTGCCCTGGCCATGCTGTCCTTTGCCCTGTCTCTTTGGCTGGCTATGCTGGCTTGATCCCCGGTCCCTTGTGCCAGCCATGCCTGCCCTCTGCCCTGTCCCCTCCACTGGCCGTGCCTGTCTTCTGCCTTGTTCTTTTGGCTGGCTATGCTGGCTTGATCCTCAGTCCCCTGTGCCAGCTGGGCCTGTACTCCAGGATGGCCTTGCCTGTCCCCTTATCAGTCCCTTGTGCTGGCCTGGTCCCTGGCCTCTTGTGCCAGCGTGCCCGTACCCCGGAACTGCCATGCCTGTCCCGTGCCCTGTCCCCTGAGCTGGCTATGCCCCTCTCCTCTCCAGCCCCGTTCGGTCCCGGTGCCGGTGCCCCGCACTGGCCGTGCCCGTTCCTCCCCGCCCGGCTGCGCCCGGGCCGCGCTGCGGGACCGGACCCGCGGCCACTGCCCCTCGCTAGAGACCTAATAAAGGTGGTCGCCGCCGCCCACGGGGCCGGTGTCACGGGGTGGGCGGGGCGGAACAGGGCGGGGCGGGCGGTCAGCTGACCGGTCACGGGGTGCCGGGTCCCGGTTTCCCGGTGGCGTCGGGGCGTGGGGAGGCAGCGGGGCCCGGGACCGGGATCGCCTGCTCCTCTCGGGGAGACGGGGGGGGAAGCGACCCCGCGCCCACGCGGTTCCCCCGGTTCGCTATCCCAGAACCGGCGCGGGGGAAGGGCCGGGGCCGAGCCCGCCCAGAGTCGGTGCCGCTCCTGCACCGGGTGTGGGCGGGACGGGCTGCCCGGGCGCCCTTAAAGGCAAGGCCGGCGGCGGACCCGGTGCTGCACGACCGGCTCCGAGCGCACCGGGAGCGGCAGGGCCATGGGGGCCGTCGGTGCCCTGTTCTGGCGGCTGCTGCTGATGCTGCCGGCCGTGCACCGGGCCGCAGGTGATCGGGGGGGCCCGAGGGTACACGGTGGGTGGAGGAGATGGGGGTCCCCTGACGGCCTGGGACACGCGATGGTCCGGAATGGGAGGGGAGGGAGAGGGAATACCTTGGGGTGCCCGGGAGGAGTCTAGGGGTCCGGAGGAAGCTTGGAGCTCGGTGCTCGGGAGGTGCCGAGGTGTGGAGCTCGGGGGGCAGTGGCGTCAGCCCCGGGGCAGGCAGGAGAGCTGGCAGGGACACGTCCCTGAGGCTGCCCCCACCACCCTCCCGTGCCTCCCAGGTGCCCGGCCCTGCAGCCCCAAGTACTTTGGCCGTGATGCCATGGTCTGTGTCTGCAACGCCACGTACTGTGACACTCTGGACCCCCTGGTCCTGCCGGCCATCGGCTCCTACGTCAAGTACGAGAGCAGCAAGGCCGGCAAGCGGCTGGAGCGGAGCGAGGGGAGATTCCAGCACAGACTCTGTGCCCCAGGTACTGCCGTGGGTGGCAGGGATGGGATGGACCCTGCTGCAACCCACCATCATGCTGGGCTCCCCTCCCTGCAGATGTTGTCCTCACTCTGGACACGACGCAGCGGTTCCAGAGGGTGAAGGGTTTTGGTGGTTCCATCACCGACGCAGCCGCCATCAACATCTTATCCCTGCCGGAAAGAGCACAGGATCACCTGCTGCGCTCATACTTCTCTGAGGAAGGTAGCGTATCGGGGAGACAGGTGGGATGGTGACAGGGACTATGGGTGCGGGCATGTCTTGGACACCTCATGTCCCACTGTGCCTGGTAGGGCTGGAGTACAACCTCATCCGGCTCCCCATGGCCAGCTGCGACTTCTCCCTCCATGCCTACACCTATGATGACGTTCCCTATGACTACGAGCTCACCCACTTCAGCCTGCGAGACGAGGACACGAAGCTGAAGGCGAGCGGTGGGAGGGAGCAGGGTGGGCTGGAGGGTCACAGGGGCCGAGCTGAGTCAGCCCCTCCACCTCCTCCTGCAGATCCCCCTCCTTCACCGAGCCTCGGCCATGAGCAAGCGGCCGCTGTCATTGTATGCCAGCCCCTGGACCTCTCCCACCTGGCTGAAGACCAGCGAGTCCTATGTGGGGAAGGGGACACTGAAGGGGCAGGCAGGGGACAAGTACCACAGGACCTGGGCCAAATACTTTGTACGGTGAGGAGCGGCTGGGCCGGGGGACGGAGACAGTACCTGGGGGACTCTCAGTGGTGGCACTGGGGACTCCTCACGGCTCACCCCTTCCCCCCACACCAGGTTCCTGGATGAATATGCCAAGCACAACCTGACCTTCTGGGCAGTGACAGCAGAGAATGAGCCCACAGCTGGGCTGATCAACAACTACCCCTTCCAGTGCCTGGGCTTCACAGCCGAGCAGCAGCGGGACTTCATCGCTCAGGACCTGGGCCCGGCGCTGGCCAACAGCTCCCACCGCCACGTCCAGCTCATCATCCTGGACGACAACCGGCTCCACCTGCCGCACTGGGCCAGAGTGGTGAGTGTGGTGGGGGGGATGTGCCACCATAGTGACCCGGGACAGAGTCCCTGTCCCTGTGGGGGGCTTGGATGCTCCACCCTGTGGAAGGCTGGGCCTCTGGCTCTGCCCCATGGGATTGACTCTTGTCCCTGCCAGGTGCTGGAGGATGAGAAGGCAGCTCGCTACGTCCACGGCATCGGCATCCACTGGTACCTGGACTTCATAGGTCCCATACAGGACACTGTGTTGCCCACTCATGAACTCTTCCCTGACTACTTTATCCTGGCCACGGAGGCATGCATTGGGGCCCATTTCTGGGAGCGGGATGTGATCCTGGGCTGCTGGGAGCGTGGGAACCAGTACAGCCACAGCATCCTGATGGTGAGGCCCTTGTGTCTCCCTGTGCACTGCACCCTGGGGAGGGTTGCTGCTGTTGGGCAGGCATCTGAGCTGTCCTGTTGCAGAATCTGAATCACTTTGTGGCTGGCTGGACTGACTGGAATCTGGCCCTGGATCTGGAGGGGGGCCCCAACTGGGTCAAGAACTATGTGGACAGCCCCATCATCGTGGACAGCAGTGAAGGCATCTTCTACAAACAGCCCATGTTCTACCACATGGGGCACTTCAGGTGGGTTGGAGCCCACAATGTGCTAAGTTGCCCGGGCTCCACAACAGCTTGTCCTGAGAGGAACAAGGCAAATATGGCTTGAGAGGAGCGCTCTTGGGGTTTGACTCCCACCCTGAGGCTGCTTCTTGTTTGTGTGCAGTAAATTCATCCCCGAGGGCTCCCAGCGCGTGGGGCTCGTCACCTCTAGAGAGTCCAAGAAGACAGCGCTGGAGTACACGGCTTTCCTGCGCCCCGACGGGGCTGTGGTTGTGGTGGTTCTGAACCGGTGGGTGATGCAGCCTGCCCCCCTGTGTGTGACCCCCATCCTGCTAGCCCTGTGTGGGACCCCATCCCACTGGGCCCTGTGCAGGTGCTGTAGATCTGACCCCCCTGCTCCTGCCCCGCAGGTCCCCACAGGACATCAGCTTTGGGCTGGCGGACACCGTTGGGCTCATCGCGGCTGTGGCTCCGGCCAACTCCATCCAGACCTACCTGTGGCAGCGGCAGTGAGGGGGCCAAGACGCCCATGGCTGGCCAGGGGCCGGACACAGCCAGGCCAGAACGTGCAGCCCCAGCTGCCCGCGGGCTCGGGCCGGGGCGCGCGGGGGGAGCGGCTCCCTGGGGCCGCGGCAGAGCCAGAGTGGGCCGGGCCGGGCCGGGGACGCCGTGCGTGTGCAGGAGGGCCGGGGGCACCGGTGCCCCTCAGGGTGGAGACCCCACAGGCTGTGAACGCTGTGTTCTGCTGTTCCGACATTAAACGTGGATGCTGCCTCGATGTCTGCGGCTGGAAGAGGAACAGTCTGGGTCCCTCCCCCGCTCCTGGGCACTGTGGCTGGGTGCCACCCTGGCATGGAGCCTGCTGGAGTCTGCCGAGCAGCATGGAGCACCCAAAGCATCGCGGGGCAGCCCCTCTCCCTGCCCACCCCCTGCCTTTCTGCCCGCCTCGGCTCCCTGTGGGGCTCACCCTGCTGAGATGCTCCAGGCATCTCCAGTCTCCTCCCAGTTCCAAGCATGCGCTGCCTGGCTGGGGCTGAGCAGAGCCCTGCTGCGCTCCTGCCGCGTTTGAGGACAGGTTTTAGGACCTAGCAAGTGGCTCAGGATTCACCCTGAATGCAGATGCTCTGGGTGCTGCATCAGCAGCAGGGACAAAGCACTTGGACACCCTCCCTTGATAGAAGGGCTGAGCAGGGATTGCAACCAAGCTTTAGTTTTCTGTGCTTTTCCTGCCGATCTGGAGCCACTTGCAGCCTGAGGTCAGGCCAGGGGCTGCGTGGGTCATGTCTCTCTCAGACCAAGGCCCCTGAGGCCAGGGCTGGAGGCAGGGCCAGCTTCAGGAGCATCGCAGCGTGGGGTCTCAGGGTCCCAGCCAGCTCTGGCTGAGGTCAGGACAGTGCCAGCTGCTCCTGGGGCTTTTCTGGGACAGGGAGGCTGGCCAGGCTGCTGCAACCCTGCCGGGAGCCTGCTCTTCCCCATGGGGACTGAGCTGAGGGATCCCCACTGTGGAGGGTGGGGGGTGCACCGGGGGCTCAGCACCCCCCACAGATCTGGGGTAGCTTGAGCAAGCGGGGACAGGACCGGGAGTGGGTGCTGAGTGTGGGCGCACCCAGGAAGGAGGGAGGGAGCTGGCAGGGCGTGAGAGCAGGAGATTAGGGCAGGGAGGTCATAATTTCAGGGCGAGGAGGGCGTTGGGCCCCTGGGCTGATCCGTGCAGGCGGGATGTGCCCAGGGGTGCTGTCAGGACTGACAGCCCCAATACTGCGTGGGCTGAGCACAGCCCAGGCGTGGTCAGTGAGTGACAGTGTCACCCTGGGACACTGGCACGCCACAGAGCCACAGGGATGCTGCTCCTGGGACCCCACATCTCCAGGGGGTGCCGCCAGAGTCCCGGGGAGAGCACCCTGCTCCTGCCCCGAGGCTGTTTGTGTTTGTCCACAAGAGGGAAATGTTTCTCCAGGATCATAACCGCAGCAAGTCCCATCCCCATCACCCTGCTCCCAGCATCCCACTCCCGGTGCAGGGATGACCCCCCACCTGTTTCTTACTTACCTGCCCTGGTGCTAGCAACTGGTGGCCGGATGCTGAATCACCCTGGTCCACGTGCCCTCGTCCCTGTGCTCAGCTCGGTGCTGAGGGACCAACTGGCTCTGGGATAAACGTAGCGGGGGCGAATCCTCCGACGTCGCTGGGCTTGGCTCAGCTCATTAATTCTTGTGCAAAGCCTTGGCTTGTTTGGGGCTCACACTGACTGGGGGCTACTGGGGTCCCACAGCAGCTGGCCTGGAGCCAGTGATCACTCTCAGGGCTGTCCCTATGTGCTCTGGGCCAGGGTCCCACTGCTGGGAAGGAGTTGCTGTGGTGCCACACTGAGGCTTTTTGGCATCAATGTTTACAGAGTCATGATCTCCAGAAAGGTGACTCAGCCCAGCTCCATGTCCCTGGGTCTCCATCCACACTGTCTTTCCTGGCTTAGGGACAAAATTCACCCCCTGGCTCCTCTGATGGCTTCTTTGACCCCATGTCCTTGACCCCATCCTGGAACAAATCAGGATAGGGTCACCTATGCACTGCAGATGCCACAAGGCCCCTGCCACCCCCAGGAGCTCCCCGTGTTTGGAGATTGGCTGCAAGAAGCAGCTTTGGGGGCTTGTTGGGGCTGCCTGGTGTCTGCTGTGCCAGCAGCTCCATGCAAGGCGTTGCCTGGCCCCTGGGTCTCACTTTTCCTGCTCAGCAGGACACTCTTATCAGCTAGTGTAGATAAGGATGGGCTCCAGCAGCCTCCGCAGTGTTTTGCTTCCAGGAGCTGTGGGACCTGAGCCAGTTGGGGGGCTGTGACAGATGGGGGGCAGGAAGAACTGGACCTTGGAATGGGAAAGGGTGAGCGGGGGCATCCTGGATGGCTGGAAGTGAGCTTGGAGGTGGCCAATTGCCTTAGGAGCTATTAATCCCTCCCAAAATTGGGGCTCATTTGCCTGGGTGTAGCAGTCTGGTCACACCTTAATCACACTTGGAGGTGGGAGATCCACAGCACAGTGGGACAGGGACAGGAGCTCCCTCCTGGGGCTCCTGTTTGCCCCATGAGATGTAACCATGGGCTACCTGGCCCCATCTGCCCCAACGGCAGCTGGCCCGGGTGTTGCATGGCTCAGCTCCCAGCAGAGGCGTGGAATTGTGGCAGGGCCTGTGGCACGGCAGGTCTGGGGATAGGAAGAACTTTGATGAATTGAATTGCCCCAGAGTTGCATCTGATATGCCAGAAATGGAGAAAATTAGTCATGAAGTGCTGCTCCACCCCTGGAGGGAAAACTAACGGAGCAGTTTAACCCTGTGCAGGGGAGCCCTGACCTGGTAATTGATGCTCCAGGCCACTGGAGCTGTGGCTGGGAGCTGTGGCTGAGGTCTGGCCACTCGCCATTCCCTGGGTCACCCCTGTGTGGAGACGCCAAGGATGTCCCTGCAGTGATGGGTACACGTCCACAGGAGTGGGAACATCCTGGGTGATGGGACCAGGTGGGGTCTGCATGCCCAGGTGAGCTGACCCAGCTCAGCCTTGGCTCGCTGGGCTGGAGGGTCGCTCTTGGGAGAGCAGGGAGTGCCACCAGAGCTGGGCTTTGCTCCTGGTGTGGTGTTGGGACAGCAGGGCTCCCTTTGAGGGCCCAGCTGCTGTTGTTACCAGCTGGAGTGCAGTCCTGCTTGCCCAGGAGCTGGGGTTATCGCTCGTTTGCTGCCACTGCTGTCACTGTTGTCACTGCTGTCACTGATGCCATTACTGCTGTCTTCCCCAGCACATGCTGAGCTGGGGAGAGTGATGCCAAAGGCTTGGGCAGGGAATAGCAGAAGCCCCAGCTCCCATGTGGCCACCCCTGCTGTGTCCTTATTGTGCCCTGAGCTGTGCAGCCACCTACACTGACCTTGCCAGGGTGTCCTGGGCCCTCCTGTGCTGAGTGCATGACCCCACAGCTCCTGGAGGATGGTGGGGACAGCGGGGTGGCAGGCAGGCAGGGATAAGTGGGTGTCCCAGAGTGCTGTTGGAGGTCCCCAGCAGGACAGACAGCCGTGCCACGAGCTGTGCTGGGTTCCCAGGGGCTCATCCAGACCCTGCCTGACAAAAGAAAGGAATCAGCTCTTCCTTCAGGGATGGCAGTGGGGTTCTGTCCCTGTGACACCTCCCTGTGCTGGTTGGACCTTTCACTCAGGCATAGCTGCCAGCATCATGTCCCTGTCCCTCCTTGGCAGGGAGGCGGAGGGCAAAGGGGACCCGGCTCTCCCCAGCCCCACGGCGAGGAGATGCACGGCGGTCCGTGCCCGAGGGCAGGTACGGGCCGGGAGGAGGGCAAGGAGGAGCTGTGGGGGTGGGAGAGGGTGTGCTGCGGAGGGAGGTCTCCGAGCAGCTCCCTGTAAAGGCGACGTGGGGAGGGCTGGAGCTGCTGAGGAGGAGGAGGGCTGGCGGCAGCGCAGGTCGGGAGCAGCTGGGGTGAAGGCGGGTGGGGCGCAGGCTCCTGGGAGGGATGGACCCTCCCCAACCTACCTGAAAGATGAGGGTGTTTGGGGGGGATAGAGTATGTGGCAGGAACTCCATGGCACTGGAAGGAGGAACAGGGGCTGAGGAGATGGGGCTGAGCCCTCCGTCCCCCTGCCTTGACTGAGGGTGTCCCCGCCGCAGGTGCTGCTCCCCCGGACCTGCCAGAGCTTGGGGAACGCGCAAGGGCCATGTGGGCTGTCGGCATCCTGGGCTGGCTGCTGCTACTGCTGCCAGTGCCCCAGGTAGCAGGTGAGCCCGGGGACGTCGCGGGGGTGACAGCGGGGCTTGGGCACCGCGGGGCAAGGACAGGAGCCGTGGGGCAGCGGAGCTGGATGCCCGGGAGGTGCCGGAATGCGGAGCACGGGGACAATGGCATCGCCCCGGGGCAGGCGGGAGAGCAGACAGGGACACGTCCCTGAGCCGGCAGCCACCCCCACCCTCCCCTGCCTCCCAGGTGCCCGACCCTGCATCCCCAAGGATTTTGGCCATGGCTCGCTGGTCTGCGTCTGCAATGCCACGTACTGTGACACTCTGGACCCCCTGGTCCTGCCGGCCCCGGGCTCCTACGTCAAGTACGAGAGCAGCAAGGCCGGCAAGCGGCTGGAGCGGAGCGAGGGGAGATTCCAGAGCAGTCTGCGCCCCCCAGGTAGCGCCACGGGCGGGGGTGGCGGTGCCACCGCGGGGCCCCCAGGCACCACGGACTGAGCCGAGCTCTTCCTGCAGGGCTGCTGCTGACGGTCAATATCTCCACACTGTACCAGCAAGTGAAGGGCTTTGGCGGGTCCCTCTCTGATGCTGCTGCCATGAACATCCTGAAGCTGTCACAGCCAGCCCAGGACAACCTGCTGCGCTCCTACTTCTCTGAGAGCGGTGAGCAGTGAGGGCATGGCAGTGTGAGCAGATCTTGGGGTCACCAGAGGTGGCTGTGCCTGTCCCCGCTGCAGGGACATTGTCACCTGGATGCCTGCTCCGGTGCCGCTTGATGCTTTTCCTGCTCCTCAGGGATTGAGTACAACCTCATCCGGGTCCCTATGGCTTGCAGCGACTTTTCCGTGCGCCCCTACAGCTACGATGATGTCCCTGACGACTACGAGCTGAAGCACTTCAGGCTGGTGGACGAGGACGTGAAGATGAAGGTGGGAGGCTGAAGCCGCTGCCATGAGCACCTTGTCCCCTCTCGCGCCGGAGCTCCTGCGTGTGCTGGGACCCCCAGGACCAGGTGCTGCTGAGCCCTGCACACCGTGGCAGGGTGCATGGGGACAGCCTGTAAGAACTGGCACCTCCTCCGGGGCACGTCCTGGCGCATCCCAGCTGGCACTGGCAGGGTGAGGAGCCAGGGCGCTGTGCCTGGGGGTGGTGCTTGCCAGCTACCAGTCCCCGCTGAGATCCCTTGCGTTCTCCCCTTCCTCCCATGCTGGGCCCTGTGGTTTTGGGTAGCTGCAGCTGGAGCTGACCCTGTCCCTCTGCCCCCTCCCACAGATTCCCCTCCTTTGCCGAGCTTTGGCCATGAGCAAGCGGCCGCTGTTGCTGTTTGCCAGCCCTTGGACTGCTCCTGGCTGGATGAAGAGCAATGGGGATGTCCGTGGGAAAGGGACTCTGAAGGGGAAGGCAGGGGACAAGTACCACAAGACCTGGGCCAACTACTTTATCAAGTACTGTCTCTGGAACCAGGCTGGGATGGACAGGGGGAGGACTGGGGAGTGGGGGGGTGGGGGGGGGGGGGGGGGGGGGGGGGGGGGGGGGGGGGGGGGGGGGGGGGGCAGCACAGCTGATTCTGCCCCCTGTTCTCTGCACCAGGTTCCTGGATGAATACGCCAAACACAACGTGACCTTCTGGGCAGTGACGGCGCAGAACGAGCCACTGGCGGGGCTGTTCACACCCCCCCAGGCCCCCACCATCGCCTTCACAGCTGCACAGCAGCGGGACTTCATCGCCCAGGACCTAGGCCCCGCGCTGGCCCGCAGCCCCCACCGCACACGGCTCCTGATGCTGGACGACCAGCGCATCCACCTCCCACACTGGGCCAAAGTGGTGAAGAGCAGCGCCCTTCTTCCCCTCCGCCTCGTGCCCCAGCCCCAGGCTTTACTGGAAATGGAGCCAGCGGCCTCTCCCAGCCCTAGAGAGTAGGAGCAAACCGGGTCTGCCGGAGTGGGAGCCGGAGCCGGCTCCTTCCAGCGTAGCCGCCTCTGCGTGTGCCCGGCAGGAGTGAGGACAGGAGGTGGCACCCACATCCTGGATCCCTGGATCCTGGCAGTGCTGCTGGACACCGGCACCTTTTCTGGGCAAAGTTTTGGCTGATTTGGTTTCCCCCCACAATGCTGCAAGGGCTGTTTGGGGGAATTGCCTTAAACGAGGAGGGAAGAAAGTAAAACATGGTCCTGCCCCAGCCTCAAGCCAAGGCAGCGTGCCCTTCCTTTGCCTCCAGCTGCTGCATGGCCTCAGGGCTGGACCACCCCAGGGGGATGTGGAGGGAGGAGCAGGCAGCAGCAGAGCCAGGTGGGGGGCAAGGGGCCCACCAAGGGGCAAACCTGTGCCCCACCCCCTTAGTACTGCACCCAGCAAGGTGCCAAAGCCATGTTGGGGCACCAGATCCATGCTAGGGTGCTGCTCAAAGGGTGCAGTGCTGCAGGGAGGGGGCTGCAGGTGGGTTGGGCTGTGGTTCCCATGGGAGGGGGCAAGAGATGGCCCTGAGAGACCACACTGGGACATGGAGTCCATGTGTCCATCCCCACAGGCTTCAGGCACGGGTAGGCTCAGTGTGAGGTATCTCCTTTGCTCCCTAGGTCCTGGGAAATGCCACAGCTGCCCGTTATGTGGCCGGCCTGGCGGTCCACTGGTACCTGGATGCCATCGTCCCACCTGGCTGCAGCCTGGAGGCCACCCACAAGCTCTTCCCTGACCATTTCCTCCTCTACACGGAGGCCTGCACTGGTTTCTTCATGTTCCGCTTCGCTGTGTCCCTGGGCTGCTGGGAGCGGGGGGATCACTACAGCTACAGCATCCTGACGGTATGGCCCCCACACTGCCCACCCGGGGCTGGGGGGAGCCCCACTCAGCCCCTTCCCTGCCCCCCCAGGTCATGAACCACTTTGTGTCTGGTTGGACCGACTGGAACCTGGCCCTGGATCTGGAGGGAGGCCCCAACTGGGTCAAGAACTTTGTGGACAGCCCAGTCATTGTGGATGGCAGCAAGGATGTTTTCTACAAGCAGCCCATGTTCTACCACATGGGGCACTTCAGGTGGGTCAGGGGAGCTCAGGTGCTGCTGCCAGCCCCAGACGAGGGGTAGAACCCCTGTCCTGGTCCTCTCCCCACAGCAAGTTCATCCCTGAGGGCTCCCGGCGGGTGGGGCTGCACAGCCGCCGCCGCTGCCTCCTCTGCCAGCTGGAGCACGTGGCTGTCCTGCGCCCCGATGGTGCTCTAGTCCTGGTGGTTCTCAACAGGTGAGCCCAAGCAGGGACGGGGGTGATGCTCAGCCCCGGCTGTGCTTACCTGCTCAGCCCCTCTCGCTCGCCAGGTTTGGCCGGGATGTGCCATTTGGAATCCGGGACCCTGCCATGGGGTTCATTGAGACTGTGGCTCCAGCCCACTCCATCCAAACCTACCTGTGGCGCCAGCAGTGATAGCCAGGGGAGTGCTGGGGGGCTCTGGGGGGCTCCAGGGGTCAACTCTTCCTCCACCCCTTCCAGCATCTCTCAAGGGTGGAAGCAGATGGTGACCCATTGCCAGGAGTGCAGCCCCTGCACATGAGGGGCTCCATGTGCTCCTGGCACTGAGGTCCGGCCAGTCCTGCTGCTTCCCAGCCTCCCCTCCCTCCCGGCACTTCCCATCCCCCTGGAAGTTCCCTCTGCACCGTCCTGGACCACACTTCCACACGTGGCCCCCTTGAAACCTTCGCGTGTGTCACGGGCTCCAAGTAAAGCCATGACGCGCTCCCTCCGGAATGCGCCGTTCCCGTCAGTGTTTCCTCTACGCGCTCGGAAATCGCTCGGTTTTCCTCGGCAGGGCGGCGCGGGGCCAGGGGTGCCCCGGGGGCTCCGGCCCCCGTGGCCTGCGGGTGGCTCCTTGTTTATCCCTGCAGCTGGAGCCTCGGCTGCTGCCAGCCCTTGATTCATTCCATATGTGCTGTTGGTTTTCCCTAGCCTACTTTTTGGGGGAATTTTTTTAAAAATCCAAATGTCAGACGCTGTCAGAAAGGCAGAGTAAATGATATCAGTGTCCTCATCCACCAAACCTTATGGACAAATCAGGCTGGTGCCACCTCTCCAGGGTGGCCTCTGGACAGAGTCCCCTCTATTCTGGCTGTGGCCAGCACCAGCCGCAGCCCGCAATGACCTCCCCGTCCTGTTTGCTTTCCCTAAATACCAGTTACAGTATTCCCTGTGCCTTTGGGAATGTTACCAGCATCTTTGAAGTACAGGAATGAGAAAGCCAGAGCTCTCCTTGGCCAATGCCCCTGTGTGAGAGCCACAGAACTGCTGAGGTTGGGGAAAATGAAAAACCCAGAGGCTTTACAGCTGCTTTATTGGAGTGTGGCGTGAAGGTGGCACTGGGCTCCATGCCAGCCCTGTTCATGGAGCACATCAGCCTGTCCTGTGCTTTTATCCGTGTTCCTGGGGAATGCTGGCCCCAACGTCAGCTGGGTTGGGCTGCCTGTGCTTAGAATTATAGAATAGAGTCATGGAATCCTTGAGGTTGGAAAAGGCCTTGAAGATCATCAAGTCCAACCCCAGCACTGCCAAAGCCAGCCCTAAATCGAGTCCCCAAGTGCTCCATATGCATTTGTTAAATCCCTCCAGGGATGGCGACTCCACCACTGCTCCAGGCAGCTGATACCAGGGCTGGACAGTCCTGTCCATGAAGAAATTTCCTTTAATATTCAACCTAAACCTCTCCTGGGAAATGCCACATCTCTCCTGATGCAACTTGAGGCCATTTTCTCTTGTCCAGTCCTTGTTTCCTGGGAGCAAAGCCTGACACCCCCCGCCCCCAGCTGTCCCCTCCTCTCAGGGAGCTGTGCAGAGCCAGAAGGTCCCCCCTGAGCCTCCTTTTCTCCAGGATGAGCCCTCCCAGGTCCCTCAGCCTCTCCTGGTGCTCCAGCCCCTTCCCAGCTCTGTTCCCTTCTCTGGTCACGCTCCAGCCCCTCAATGTCCCTCTTGTCATGAGGGACAGAGAACTGACCCCCAGGATTAGAGGTGTGACCTCATCAGTGCCCAGCACAGGGTCACCACCCTGGTCCTGCTGGCACACTCTTCCTGATACCTTGGGAATGTCCTTCCCAAGGGACATTGGACCTGTGCTGCTTCGGGATGGCACACAGCCCTCACTCCCGGTGTGCAGCAGTGCTCAGGGACAAGTGTGCAGGGAAAGACTTTGGCCCAGCCTCTCCGGGCTGGCTCCCTGCTCCTGCCTCTTTGAAACCGCAGCTGCTGCAGGATGGTGCCTTCCCTCCCTGCTGGAAAGCCAGCTGGGAAACGAGGGGATGCAACATCTCCGGCAATGGGTGTGCGGGGTGGGGTGAGGCTGGAGGAACCAGTCCCATCGCCCCCACTGCCTGCAGCATGTGCTGCGGGATCCCGGCTCTGGTGGCGGCAGAAGGAGCAGGGCCATGGGTGGGGGGCTGCCATCTCCAGCGAGGGGCTGTGACCCTGGGTCAGGGGCTGTGCTTCCTGGGTGGACTGTGACACTGAGTGAGAGGCTGTGGTCACTGTGTGAGGGACTGTGGTCCCTGGGTGGGGCTCTGCCTCCCTGGCAACCCTCACCAGCTGCCCCAAAGGGACCCCGGGGCAGATGCCACTCCCCCCGTGCCTCTGCCCGCCTCCTGTTTCTCCTGCGGAGCAGATGCCTGCAATTAGGAAGGTTCCCAAATTAAATGGTGTGGAGCCCAGACTTGTTTTGCAGATGATAAACTGCTGCAGCCGGCTCCACCCAGCCCGCTGCGGCATGGGGCTCGGGCGTGGGGGGCACGGCCTCACGGCGGGGGGGAGGGGACCTCGGCAGGCAGCACCTGCAGCCCCCGCTGTGACCATCGCCCGCGGAGCCAGCAGGAGGGGTCGGGCGACCCTGCCATGACCGGCTGCTGCCTCTGCCCGTGCCAGGAATGGTCCTGGAGCAGCCACAAACGGGACACGGGTCATGGCAGTGGCACTGGCCATGGCAAAGCCAAACTGCTGCCGGGTGGGATGAGCAGGGACCCTGGGTGGGCGCAGCCTGCCCTGTCTGAGATGTCCCAGGGACACAGGGCTGCTTCTCGTAGGGCTCTTCCCAAGGGCAGCAGGGCATGGGGGCGTGATGGACGCACTTGGGGGGCTGGCGAGCATCCTCCCCTCCCCAGCTTCCCTCTGGCCCCTGGAACAGGTTTCAGGAGAGCTTTGCAAATGCTGTGGTGTGTGGAAAGCTCATTGGAGCCAAGTTGCAAAATCATCCTCAGGCTCTTCACACACAGAGTCCCATGAGCTGTCCCATTCCAAACTCACCTTTCCTGCTCTGCCAGACACGTCACCTCCCACCGCGCACAGCCGGGACTCAGGTCCTGCCACTGCTGCCACAGAGACACAGCAAGAGGTGGTTTGGCAGCAGGTGAGTCCCCTGGATCTGAGGCAGCTTCAGCAGGTGAGAATGGGGATAGAGATGGGGATAGGGATGGGCATGGGACAGCCCTGGGCAGCAGGAGGACCATGCTGAGACCATGTCCTGGACAGGCTGGGCATCATTCCCAGGGACGGCTGCCTGTCCCCACTCCACATCCCACAAGATCTCAGGGAGCAACAAGATGGCATCACCCCACCCTGGCAGGTGTTCCCAGGTGTCCTCAGTCTGGCACCAGGGTCCTGAGGTTTGGAGGTGGCTCCTCCTGTGCTCTCACTGAGAGGCTTCTTCTCCAGCACCACAAGGACAGGCCAGGGTGCAGGAACAGGGTGCAGGAACAGGGTGCAGGCCAGGGTGCAGGAACACCTGCACAGAACAGGGGAATGTGGGACTCTCTATGCCAGGAGCTTGAGCCCCAAACATCGCTGGCTGGACAAGCCCCAGCTGCCCCTCATGTGGCATTGGGAGTGTTTTGCTCCTGGCCATGGCTTGGGAGGCACTGGGGGTATATGGGGTGATGCAGCATGGCGTGACATGGCACGGCTGTGGAACAAGTGAGGAGGGAGGAGTGGGAGGGAGTTGATGGGAGTGAACAAAGTTCCTGAGTACAGCCAGCGTGGGTGGCTGGGAACAGTGGGCTGGTGGGGTGGCTCACACCTGGGGGCTGCCCACACCTGGGGGACTGCACCCCACCTGGGACATAGCCAGAGCTGTTGGTAGATTCTGGAGGGGTGGGAGGGAAGGTAAGTGCTGGGCTGGAGTAGTGGGCAGAGGGCAGGACAGGCTTAGTTGTGGCAGGGGTGTCTAGTGGTCCCCAAAGTCCCTGGGCAGGGGGATGATGCTGGGGCTCTCCCTGCCCTGTGTCTCTGTCCCTGTGTGGGGCTGGGTCAGGCTGAGAAGCTCTGGGTGCTGACACCTCCCCCTGCTCCCAGCTCCAGTGTGTTCATCGGCATCATCTGAGCCACTGCAGCAGAGGTGCCATGGGGCCAGGCTGTGCCAGTGTCCTGGGCTGGCTCCTGCTGGCACAGGCAGCCCTGCAGGCCACAGGTACGTGCTGGCACATGTCCCTGGGCTTTGGGTGGTCATGGATTTGGAGTCTGTCATGGGTCAAAGGGATGAGCTGGGCTCCTGCCACAGCCCTCGGTGCCCACCCCATCTTTCCCCCGCTGCAGGTGGCCGTCCCTGTGATGCCAAGGATTTTGGGCACGGCTCACTGGTCTGTGCCTGCAGTGCCACATACTGTGACACGCTGGACCCCCTGGTCCTGCCAGCCCCTGGCTCCTATGTCAAGTATGAGAGCAGCAAGGCCGGCAAGCGGCTGGAGCGGAGCGAGGGGAGCTTCCAACACAACGCCAAGAGCCCAGGTACCATCCTGGCTGCACCTGCTGTGACAGAGTCTGTCCTACACAGCAGGGATGGTGACACTCTGTGTCCCCACAGATTTCCACCTCACCCTGGACACAGCGCAGAGGTACCAGAAGGTGAAGGGGTTTGGTGGCTCCATCACCGACGCGGCTGCCATCAACATCCAGTCCCTGTCCAAGGATGCCCAGAACCACCTGCTCCGCTCCTACTTCTCCGAGGAAGGTGAGCCAGGGCAGGCAATGCTGTTGGGTGATAGAGCTGGGGTCTGGCTGCTGAGATTTTTTTCTGAGGAGCTGGGGGGATCTGGACTCCCAAATGCATCTCAAGGATGCCCATCACCACCTGCCCTGTCTTCAGGCATTGAGTACAACCTGGTGCGTGTGCCCATGGCCAGCACTGACTTCTCCATCCGCCTGTACACCTACGCTGACGCCGAGGGTGACTTCGAGCTGAGGCACTTCAACCTGACGGAGGAGGACACGCACATGAAGGTGAGCCCTGCAGGAAAGGTCTGAGGGACTGGGTCTGCTGCCTGGGTGGGGTTGGGTGGGATGGGATGGGACAGAATGGACAAGGGAGGTCCTTCCTACTGATTAGGAGAGAGAGGACTCATCCTTCCACCTGGGTGGGAGAAAGGATGGGATGGGATATGATGGGATAGGATGGGATGGGATAAAATAGAAGGGAGCACTTCCAGTGGGGAGGGAGAGAACTCATCCTTACACGTGGGTGGGATGGGATGGGGAGAGGGATCACCTTCCCATCTCTGGGGAGGGAGATGACTCTTCCTGCTGCCTGCACTGCCAGCACTGGGACAGACCCAGAGGGCTCTGTGCCATCCCACTTCTCCCTAGATCCCCATCCTCCAAGCAGCCCAGGCAGTGGCCAAGCGGCCGCTGTCACTGTACGCCAGCCCCTGGACCTCCCCGGTCTGGATGAAGACAAACGGAGCAATGACAGGGAGGGGAACACTGAAGGGCAGCCCCGGGGACAAGTACCACCGGGCCTGGGCCAAGTACTTCATCAGGTGAGGGACCACGGGGGTGTGGTGGGTGCTGGGGATGCCATACCTGGAGCTGGGGCTGGCAGGTGTAACAAGGCCGTTCACCACACCAGGTTCCTCGATGAATATGCCAAGCACAACCTGACCTTCTGGGCAGTGACGGCAGGGAACGAGCCCACGGCTGGTGAGATCATCTTCTACCCCTTCCAGTGCCTGGGCTTCTCCCCTGAGCACCAGCGGGACTTCATTGCCCAGGACCTGGGCCCAGCGCTGGCCAACAGCTCCCACCACCACGTCCAGCTCATCATCCTGGATGACCAGAGGGTGATGCTGCCCTACTGGGCTGAGGTGGTGAGTCCCCATAGCAGCTGTCCTGGCCCCACAGCAGATTTCTCAGCCCTGGGCACTGGTGACCTCTTTGCTCCTGACAGGTTCTCAAAGACCCTGTGGCTGCCAGTTACATCAGTGGCATCGGCATCCACTGGTACCTGGATTTTCTGGCGCCCATCGACCTGACACTCTCCATCACCCATCACCTCTTCCCGAACTATTTCCTTCTCTCTACGGAGGCTTCTACAGGATCCTACTTCTGGGAGCCCAGGGTGGTGCTGGGTGGCTGGGACCGTGGGAGCAAGTACAGCCACAGCATCCTGACGGTAGGGCCTGTGGGAGCCATGGACACACCAGCCACCCTGGCCAGCCCCTGGGCCTGACTGTGTCTCAGTACCACCCCCTGCCCCGCAGAACCTCAACAACTACGTGACGGGCTGGACTGACTGGAACCTGGCCCTGGACATGGAGGGAGGCCCCAACTGGAGCAAGAACTACGTGGACAGCCCGGTCATTGTGGACAGCAGCAAGGACATCTTCTACAAGCAGCCCATGTTCTACCACCTGGGCCACTTCAGGTGTGTTGGGCTGTCAGGCTGCTGGCTCCTGCCGCTGCCTCCAGGTACCACATCCTACATACCAGGCTCTGACCTTGCTTGTCCCCACAGCAAGTTCATCCCCGAGGGCTCACAGCGGGTGGGACTGGCCGTCTCCAAGAAGTGCCACCGGTGTGACCTGGAGCACTCAGCTTTCCTGCGCCCCGATGGCGCCATTGTCCTGGTGGTGCTGAACCGGTGAGTGGCTCATTTCTGATCCCTGGCAAAAGGCCCCACTGACCCCACTGAGCCCCCACCCTCTCTTGCTTTCCCCACAGCTCCCCCATGGATGTGTCCTTTGGGATCTCCGACCCCCGCGTCGGCTTCATTGAGGCCATGGCTCCCAGCGACTCCATCCAGACGTTCCTCTGGAAGCAGCCAGCCTAGTGTGGCCATGGCCAGCAGAGGAGTGAGGTGCCAGTGCCAGGAATATGGGGCTTGGTGGCAGCTTGGAGAGAAGACTCCAATAGGGCTGGGGATGCAGCACAGCCCCTGCAGCCCCCTGTGCCCCAGGGGACCTGTTTGACCCTAGGGCTGCAACGCCTGTGCTTTTCTAGATGTTTTCATAAAATAAACAGGTTTTCTACAAACTTGCCCGAACCCCTGACCTCCCCTTGGTGCCAGCTCAGTGAGCAGGACTATGCCAGGAGCCAGAGGAGGCAGAATTGAGGCTTATGGTACCTCCTGAGCCCCATGGGTCCCATCCCTCCTCTGCTCAGGTTCCTGGGGCATTCCACAGGGCCAGGTCTGCAGGGATGCAGGGGGCTGTAACCCTAAGGGGTGGCATCTCCCTCCTGTCTTCCACTGCAGCATCCCCCAGGCAGGGAAGAGCCCAAAGCTGACAGGGACCAGGGCCCAGCTGCAGTCAGGATATAGAGCTGCGATACAGAGCAGAGCTCTGGCGTTGGCAGCTCCAGCTTCTCCTTGGCCAGAGCAGGCGGCTGTGGTTTCTCCTGCTGGAGCAGCCATCAGCCCCTCCAGCTAATGGGAACCGGGAGCATGGGGAACATACTTCCTGAGTGACGTTAGAGGGGAGCGTGTTTGAGGGGGGAGAAGAGGGGGCTACATTGAGTCATCTCCCTCCCAGTGGGGCCCCTCAAACTGGGCCAGTATGGGGGAGGCTCTGCAGCTGACCCAGCACCATGGCTCTGCTCCAGCCCAGCGTAGGGCCCCTGGTCATTGCGCCCGAGTGGGGGGCACGGGAGGCGCGTGTCCAGGAGCGCAGCCGGGGGACATTCAGCCACCGCAGCAGCAGGGCTGGGATGCCGCTGGCGGTGGCAGCCGGCAGCCAAACAAGCGAGGGCTGTGTGCCGACCTGGCCCCATGCCGCCTTTCCATCTGTGCACTCGTAAACCGGCAGCAGCCAGCGGGAACGGCAGCGCGGCCAACACCGGCACCAGCCCCGCGCCGGGTGGCCCCGGGGACCGCGGGGGCAGACGGAGCCCAGGCGGCCACCCCCGACCCTTCTCACAGCACACGCGATGCCGTCCCAGCTGTGCCAGCTGCAGGAGCTCCCCGGCGCTGGCAGGCGTGGTGGAATGCAAACAGATGTCAGCGCCGGAGGGATCCCGGCTGCTGGAGCGGGGCTCCGGGCGTCCCGCTGGCAGCGGGGAGTGCTCCTGGGCTGGGGACGTGTCCTGACGAGCAGCCCCGGCTGCCCTTGGCTCTGGTCTCGTGTCCCAGCAGCACAGCCGTGCTCGGGGCAGACGGGCTGGCAGCAGCGTGGAGGGGAGGTACCAGCCCCACAGAAGTGCTGTGCTGTCTGCGCTGCCTGCAGGGATGCCACATCAGAATGATGCAGGGGAGATGGGCTCAGCCCCACAGCTGTTGGAGAAGGGACAGGGGACACTGCGAGATGCCACAGATGCTTTTAGGTCCCCCCCCTGCCTGGTCCTCAGCAAGACCCTCAAGCCCTCTCAGCTAGAGTGAGGGGCAGAACCACAGGCAGGACACACTGGTGCCTGCTGCAGAACTCCAGCCTGGGCAACTGGGGAAACCGGGAAGGGCTTCCAGGGTGCCGGGAGTATGAGAGAGTGCAGGTGGAGAAAGGGAGGTTTATTGGTGTGGCAGGGATGCTCCCACGGAGAGGGCTGTGGTTCCTGGTGGGACACAGAGCAGAGCACCCAGAAGAGATGCTGACAGGCTCCTGGCGTAAAAACAGTCAGTTCCAGGGGCTGGGAAGGAACAGTCACACAGCTCATCCTCACTCCTCCTCCTCCTCTTCCTCCTCCTCCAGGGCGACGGGCTGCCGGCCGGCCGGCCCCACGCTGCCGCGCTGGATGGAGACGATGCCACTCAGGAAGGCATAGCCCAGCATGGCCACCAGCCCCACCAGCACCGACAGCAGCTGCTTGCGCCGTTTGTGGGGGTCCTCCTCTGCTTCACTGCCATCAGTGCCCGCAGCCTGAGGGGCATCAGTCAGGGGGTCACCTGGAGGGGCAGAGCAGGGATGTGGGTGGGAAGGGTCACCCTGAGACCGACCACCAGCTGGGGATGTACCTGGGGGGACAAGTCACCCCAAGCCTGCAGGGAGAGGTGGGGGACAGTTCTCACCTCTGTCCCAGGGGAAGTAGAGGCTGAGGATGGAAGTGCAGTAGTTGCACAGGTTCTGCAGGGACTTCAGGTGCTGCTGCAGTTTCCCGTTGGGCAGCTTCGCCTTCAGGAGCGGCGCCAGGCGGCTGAAGACTAAGGCGTCAAGGGAGGCTGGCCTGGGACACAGAAAGCTGTGCCTGGGGTCCCCACCCAAAGCCACCCAGACCCATCAGCCACCCGCAGCCCCAGCACCCCTGGGGATGGCATGTGGCTACCCCACCTCGGGAGGGTGCCCTGTCCCCTGCAAGTCTGTTCCACCCCCAAAGCAATGCACAGGGGCTGTAGCTCCCCTGCAGACTACAGGCCCTCAGCCCTGCTGGGGTATGGGGAGCTCTCAGGCCCCTTTCCCTCTCCCCCCTTGGCCACCTACGAGTCTCCAAAGAAAAACTTCTGGGAGCCAAGACGCTGGGAGAGGAGTGTCAGACATTCCCGAGCTTCCCGGTAGAGCTGCAGGAGGAGGACAGAGGGTTGTCACCTGCCCAGGTACCTCCACAGTGCTAAGGGAAGCAGGAGGGGGGAAGCCAGAGCCCAGTTTGGATTTTGGCCTCACAGGGATCCCCTGAACACCGCCGAGGACCCACTGTGCCCAGACCCCATCCCTCACCTCCTTCTCCAGCTTCTCCTCATCCTCCATGTAGTCATCCCCCCACATGAGCTGCAGCCTCTCCAGGTGCCGCTTGTGCATGGCGTTGGGCAGGAAGAAGTTGAGGGGGAAGGGGATGGTTTCTGCGTACCACTTCCGCGTGTGCTCCACGTAGTTCTTTGCGTCCACCCAGAAGGTGTGGATCTGTGGTGGAGAACAATGCACAGCCTGGCCATAGCAGGGCTGCAGCCAGCGCTGCTGGCACACCAGAGCCCCTGTCCAGCACAGCCACCCTGGAGACCATGAGGGGCCACAGGAGCATTGGTGTCAAGGGCAGACCCCAGCCTGGGCTGCACAAGCTGCTGCTGCCACCCCTAAACCCCCATCCTTGCCATGCCAGGCTCCCGGGATGTTGCTGCTGGCAGTGCTCCCTAGCTCTGCTGGCAGCTGGGCACACACCCGAGCCTACCGGCACAGCTCCAGAGAGGAGACCCCAGCTTTGGCGAGCCCCCCTTCCCTGCAGCACCCCCAGGCCTCACCAGTACTGGCAGCAGCTTCTCCTCCAGCAGGGACACGAAGGCCAGCGTGTCCGCACTCTGTGTTGCTGACAGGTCGTAGTCAGCATTGTACTTCTGCAGAGCAAACACCCGGTTTGATCCTATGGGATGCACCAAATCCCACCCGTGGGTGACACAACAGAGCCCCTCCTCCCTGAGGGGCTCCAGTACCCCACAGCCTGGTGCCCCAAGCCTGCCTGTACCTGTTTCCTGAGGTGTGTTATGATCTGCTGAGGTTTGGAGATGGTGCCCTCGTCCTGTGTCCTCAGTGCGGGCAGGTGCCCTGCGGGCAGGGGGAATGTGGGCTGCAGTCACTGTGCCCAAGGGCACCCTGAGCAGGTGAGGGGTGTAGGGGGCTGGAACAGGGGATGGACCCCCATGCCTGGAGGAGGGGCACGAGGCAGTGACAGGGGAGCAAGGTGAGGTGGGGACAGAGCGGTGCAGCAGAGAGGGTAGAAACCGTGTGACGGGAAATGGGGAATGTGCCAGGACAAGGGGGTTGTGGTGGGGAGTGGGGGTGAGTGATGGGACAGGGGGAGCAATGGGGCGTAAGAGTGCAGTGACGCAGGGGGGCACAGAAAAAAGGGGGGGGTGCGGTGAGGTGGGGGGTGTGATGTGGGGGTGTTCAATGGGACACGAGTCGCAATGGGATGAGGGATGCAATGGGACAGGGTGTGATGGGGCATGAGGGTGCAATAGAACAAGAGGGGGTGTGACGTGACAGGGAAGGTGATGAGATGATGGGCGTGTGACGGGACAAAGGAGAGTGCAGTGGCAAGGGAGACAGAGGACAAGGGGGTACAATAAGATGAGAGGGTGGGAGGGTGCAGTCAGGGGCACAGGACATGAGGGATGCAATGGGGTGGGAGGGTGTGAAGGGGCAAGGGGTGTAAGATGGTAATGGTTGTAATGGGAACAGGGAGTGTGAGGAGGTACAGGGGGTGCAATAGGGTGGGATGGTGCCATGTGGGAAGGAGAGGCCCTGGGGAAAGAGAGGAGCAGCAGCATAAGAGGGTGCAATAGGGCAGGGGGTCCAGTGGTGTGGGGCCACAGGACGTGAGAGATAAGACGGGGTGGGAGGCTGTAATGGGGTCGGGGATGTAATGTGTGGAGGATATAGTCGTGGGGAGTGGGGGCAACGGGATCACGGGGCTGCGATGGTGTGGGGGTACCGGCGGTGCCGGTACCCTCGGCGGGGCCCTTACCGGAGGGGCTCCTCCAGGGGCTGGTGACCCGGTGCACCTTCAGCGGCGCCCCCGTGAACCGCGCGTAGGTCTGTAGGAGGGAGGAACAGAGCGGGGGTCTGCCCGTGGGACCCCGGCCCAGCCCCGTACCGGCCCCGCCGCCCCGACCCCGCCGCTCACCAGCACAGCCAGGCAGTCGGGGTCCACCGAGGGCAGCCCCCAGCCCCCGGCCCAGCAGAACAGCTCCATGGGCGCCGCCATCTTCCGCCGACCCGGAACCGGACGGGCGGCCCCGCCCGCCCCCGCCGCGGGGCGGCACCGAGCGGGGCGCTCCACGATGGACCAGAGTCCGGGTGCCGGAGCGGTGCTGTCTGCAGGGTCCTTGCGGCAGAACCCGCGTTCCGCCCCGCAGAGCCCCGCACCGTTCAGCTCAGCTCCGCACTGCTCACGTTCCTTGGTCCCGCACCGCACAGTCCTGTTGTACCCCGCATGTCCCCGCACGGCCCCACACCGCTCAGCCCAGCTCCGCACTGCTCACCCTGCTCGGCCCCGCACCGCTCAGCCCCGCACCCCTGCACGTCTCCATGGCCAGCAGCCGGGCCGAGAGCCCGCTGGCAGCGGCGAAGGGAAAACGCCCCATGTGCGGCTCGGGACCACCCCCGTCCATCGCCCGCACCCCCCCGTTACGCGGGATCGCTGGCGCGGAGCCGGACCGGGGGCGCGGGGCTGGGGCAGCCCGGGGGCCGGGCTCAGCCCGTTGTTATGGCACCGGGGGAAACAGCTGTAAACACGGCCGGGACACCGCGGGCCGCCCGCCCGCCTTGGCCGGAGCTCCGCGGGAGCGGCTCAGCGGCCCGAGCATACCCCGGCGGTACGGACCGGCCCCGGGGCTCTGCCGGCCCGGGGGGCTCCGCGACGTGGGGCACCCCCGTACAAGCGGCCCCGCGGCCGGTCCCGCTCTCCCGGGCCGGGATGCTCCGGCGCTGCTGGGGCGGCTCCAGCCCGCCCGCTTGACCTCCCGGTGAACCGGCGCCGTGAGCGGGGGCTGCCCCGGGGCCGGCAGTGCCGAAAGGTCCCCGAAGCCCTGGGCGCAGTGCTCCGCGCCGGCACGGTGTCCCCCTCCGGGGCCGGAGCCGTGACCGGTCGCCCGTCGGTGTCCCCGGGATGCGCCCGGTGATTGACGGCTCTTTGTTTCCTCCTCGCCGGCCCCGTCGGCCCCTCCCCCGTGCGCCACCCCGCCCCGCCGCGCTCCGCTCCGCACCGGCGGCACCGGCGGCACCATGGGGGCACCGGGGAGCCCCGCGCTCCTGGCGCTGCTCCTGCTGGGCGCCGCCGCCGCGGCGCGTCAGGAGCTGCAAGGTACCGGAGGGGCTCGGGGCGGAGGTGGGGCGGCCCCGAAGGGGCGACGGGACGGGCGACAGTCGGGGTTCGGCGGCGGCAGACCCTGTCCCACGGCCGCTGACAGCGGCTCTGCTCGCCCCGGGGGAGCTGGACTGCGGGCTGCGGTGACGCTGGAACCTTCACCCCGAGGCGCCGGGTGGCCGCCGGTTCCGATGCTGCCTTGGGGCCGCGGGGGAGTGCCGCGGCGGGGGCTGACCCCGGGGCCGGAGCCCCTCTCGGTCAGCCCGGTGCGTCTGCACGGAACAGGCGGGTACCCGTGCGGCAGCGGGACCGGGTTGTCCGCGCTCCCCCTAAGCTCCCTGAGAGGGTAACGGGGATCCGGCCGTCACTCCGGAGTCTCCCGGTCCGGCCGCCCCTTGTTTGGGCTGGTCCGCGGGGGAGTCCGCGGAGCGGGATGCAGGGAAACCCCAACAGCGGGGCGGGCTCCGGGCCGGGACTCTGTCGGTCTCGCCGGTGCGGGGGCACCAGGCATCCCCCTCGGCGGGGCGGCCGGTCCTGGAGCGCCACCGCGCGGGGGCGGCCCCGGAGTCCCCTGGGCTTTCCTGGTCCCCCAGAACCCGGCGGTCCAGGGACACCTCCACCCCACCCCCGCTCTGACCGCACCGGGCATCTCCATAGTCACCGGCCGGAGCTGCGGCTGCCGGTGCAGAGGCGACCCCGGTGCTCGTGTCCCGCAGTCATTGACCTGCTGCTGGTGAGTGAGGCTCGGCAGATGGCCAGCGTGGCCCACAAGATCCGCATGGAGCTTCTGACTGTCAACGACGTGTACCTCCTCTCCACCTTCCGCCTGCCCCCCAAGCAAGGGGGGACCCTCTTCGGCCTCTACTCCAAGAAGGACAACACCCGATGGCTGGAGGTCTCTATCGTGGGGAAGATCAACAAAGGTGGGTGTGTGCCCTCTGTGTGGGGATGGACTGGCCCTGTGCTTGCTCCGGTGCTCTGAGTTCCTGCAGGGAGGAGCAATGGGCACACACCAGTCCCAGGGTGCTTCCAGTTCTGGAGGGGAGCTGACGGCCCCTTCCCGCTCCTCTGCAGTCCTGGTGCGGTACCTGCGGGAGGACAACAAGGTGCACTCGGTCAACCTGCAGCACGCACACGTGGCGGACGGGCAGAGCCACTCTGTCATCGTGCGCCTGAGCGGGCTGCGCAGGGACACGCTGAGCGTGGAGCTCTACGTCGACTGCAAGCAGATGGATTCCAGCGTGGGGCTGCCTGAGCTGTCTGAGATCCCCCTGGCCGAGGTGGAGTCCATTGAGGTGCGCACAGGGCTGAAGGCCTACCAGAGGATGCAGGTGAGTACCAGGGAATCAAGACCCCAGCCAATGCACCCTTGGGGTGGGCAGACCCCCTCCCCACGCTGACTGCATCTCCCCACGCACATCAGGGGTTTGTAGAGTCGATGAAGCTGATCCTGGGAGGGTCCATGAGCCGTGTAGGGGCCCTGAGTGAGTGCCCTTTCCAAGGAGATGAGTCCATTCACAGTGCAGGTAATGGCTCAGGGGGCTTTTGGTGTCACCTGTGTGGGCCATGGCACAAGGAGGTGGGGGGTGACAGCACAGAGGGATTTTCCTATCCCTCCTGCCCAGTGTCTCCTCACAGCTGGGAGCTGCAGTGCTGGACATGTGCTGACCCAGAGCGACCATGTGAGGTGACACTGCTGGGGTGTGACAGCAGCATTTGGTAATGTCTCATCTCTCTCCTTGCAGTGACGAGCGTGCTGGCCTCCATCCTGGGTAAGTCCCTGCTCTGCTTCCCTCATTCCTGGGGTGAGGCATTTGGGGCTCCAGGGAGGCAGAATCCCTGCACATCCTGTCCCAGTGCCCCATGTGGGATCAGAGGGTGTGGGGTATGCTACGGGAGAAGGGGGCCCATTTGATCCAGGGGAAAGGACAGGCTGTCAGGTGCCTCATCCTCCCGGCTCAGTGCAAATGCGCAGAGCAGTCCTGGCCCACAGCCCTGGCAGGCTTTGTCTGTCCTAGGATTGACTTTTCCCTTCTGCTGCTGGCAGGTGAGCAGACCAAGGCACTGGTCACACAGTTGACCCTCTTCAACCGGGTCCTGACCGAGCTGCGGGAAGACATTAGGGACCAGGTGGGACTGCGGGGGTACTGATGCACCCTGGGCTGGATTTTCCTAGAGCACAGTGCCAGCACCCTCCTTATGCTCCATACTCTGCTGCCTTGCAGGTGAAGGAGATGTCTCTGATCCGCAACACCATCATGGAGTGCCAGGTCTGCGGTGAGTGCTGGCGAGGCTCTGCTCCCACCTCGGGGGGAAAGAGGCCACCTTGTCTCAACCTTCCCCTGCCTCTCCTCAGGCTTCCACGAGCACCGGTCCCGCTGCAACCCCAATCCCTGCTTCAGTGGCGTGGACTGCATGGAGACATACGAGTACCCTGGGTACCGCTGTGGGCCCTGCCCTCCTGGGCTGGAGGGCAACGGCACGCACTGCGTTGACATCGAGGAGGTGGGCATGGTCTGGGGGGGATCAGCAGCCCTGGCACTCCTGGGGTTGTGCATGCAGAGATTCTTCCTCCCCCACCCCAGGATGGCCTGGGGCAGCAGCTACCCTGAGAAGCGGGATGCTGTGCCCGAGGATGAAGCCTGTGTCTCTCCCGGTGTTGCAGTGTGCCCATGCCAACCCCTGCTTCCCTGGCTCCAAGTGCATCAACACAGCCCCCGGGTTCCGCTGTGAGCCCTGTCCCCGTGGCTATCGAGGCAACACAGTCTCTGGCGTGGGGGTGGACTATGCCAGGGCCAGCAAGCAGGTGAGTGCACTGCCACACGACTCGGCCAGGTCCCTGTGAGATGTCTGGAGTGCAGGACAGCATGGACAGTGCAGTGAGGAGGACAGCTTCCTGAGGGCAGGAATGGGCAGAGCTGCCCACAGGGAAAGGCCCCACATGAGCATTTCTCCCACATTGCTCACAGGTTTGCACAGATATTGATGAATGCAACGATGGGAACAATGGGGGCTGCGACCCCAACTCCATTTGCACCAACACGCTGGTGAGCAGCGCTGTCCCGCTCCCTCCCTGGCTCCCGAGGCCACTCAGCTCCCCTCATCCCACCCCTGCCCTCTCTCCCCCAGGGCTCCTACAAGTGTGGACCCTGCAAGTCGGGCTTTGTGGGGAACCAAACGTCTGGCTGTGTCCTACAGAGGTCCTGCAGCACTCCCACCTCCAACCCCTGCGACATCAACGGCTTCTGCCTGTTTGAGAGGAATGGGGAGATCTCCTGTGCAGTGAGCAGGGGACAGGGACAGGAGGAGGGTGTGGGGGGTACAGCATGGCAGCATTGGTCCTGCCAGGGCCCTTTCCAGCCCCTGATCTCTTCTTTATTCAGTGCAACGTGGGCTGGGCTGGCAACGGCAATGTGTGCGGACCAGACACAGACCTGGATGGGTACCCGGACGAGCCCCTGCCCTGCATCGACAACAACAAGCATTGCAAGCAGGTGGGCTCCTGGAGGGGAGGCACAGGGGGTGCAGGGCATAGGATCCACAGCAGGGCTGTGCTTCAGACCTCATCTCCTCCCCGTCCCTAATGCTGGCTGTGCCTGCAGGACAACTGCCGCCTGACGCCCAACTCTGGGCAGGAGGATGCCGACAACGACGGCATTGGGGACCAATGTGATGACGACGCTGACGGCGATGGCGTCAAGAATGTGGAGGTGGCTGTGCTGGACAGGCAGCCATGCCAGTGGCTCTAGGAGGGCTTCCCCTTTTGGCTCAGTTCTGAGTCCCTCAAGATGCTTCTCCTGGGGAGCAGCAGGCTGGTGGCTTAGGAATGTTCTCAGGGTGCTGGAGATGTCTTTCTGACCTGACCATTGTGGGACTGTGGCTTCGTGTCTGCCCATCACCACAGTGCCAACATCCCCATCCTCTTCTCCATAGGACAACTGCCGGCTCTTCCCCAACAAAGACCAACAGAACTCGGACACTGACTCCTTTGGGGATGCCTGTGACAACTGCCCCAATGTGCCCAACAATGACCAGCGGGACACAGACAGCAATGGCGAGGGGGATGCTTGTGACAATGACATTGATGGGGACGGTGAGCTGCTGTTGGGTTGAGCTGGCTGTGCCAGGGGGCTGTCCTGCCAGGGTGGGGGAGGGTATCCACTCAGTGCTGTCCTTGCAGGGATACCCAACATGCTGGATAACTGCCCCAAGGTGCCCAACCCTCTGCAGACTGACCGCGATGAGGACGGTGTTGGGGATGCCTGTGACAGTTGCCCTGAAATGAGCAACCCCACTCAGGTATGGCTGGGGCCAGGCTGGGCCAGGGGGCCTGGGATGAGTGGGGTCTGGCCCAGCAGGGAGCAGGGGGTCCACCTCCTTGTCCCGGGGTGTCCACTGAACTAGGGCTCTACTCTCCTCCAGACAGATATGGACAGTGACCTGGTAGGAGACATCTGTGACACCAATGAGGACAGGTGTGGACAGCACTGCAATGGGGTGACCTCCCCATTGTGTCCCTGGGGGCAGAACTGGGCTCCTGGTTCAGGAACCTGTCAGGAGGGACAATGGGGTCTTTGGAGAGATGGCATGTGGTGCCCAGTTTATCATTGCTCTGACCTTGTTCTTGCTCCCAGTGATGGGGATGGGCATCAGGACACCAAGGACAACTGCGCTGAGATCCCCAACAGCTCCCAGCTGGACTCTGACAACGATGGCCTGGGGGATGACTGTGATAATGATGATGACAATGATGGCATCCCAGACTATGTGGCACCTGGCCCAGACAACTGCCGCCTCATTCCCAATCCCAACCAGAAAGACTCAGATGGTGAGCATGGGGTGCGCAGGGGGAGGTGGACCTGTGTGGGCTCAGCCCAGCCCTGACTGGGCACATGTCCCCAGGGAATGGCGTGGGTGACGTCTGCGAGGAGGACTTTGACAATGACACGGTGGTGGACCAGCTGGACGCGTGCCCCGAGAGCGCCGAGGTGACACTGACTGACTTCCGTGCCTACCAGACTGTCATCCTTGACCCTGAGGGGGACGCCCAGATCGACCCCAACTGGGTCGTGCTCAACCAGGTGTGGGTGCTGCGCCCCGTGTTTCTGGGGGCTGCGCTGCAGGTGGGAGCTGAGGGGACTGGGGTCCCCAGAGATTCTGGGGTGCCCCTCACCCAGCTGCCCCCCACAGGGCATGGAGATCGTGCAGACCATGAACAGTGACCCGGGTTTGGCTGTGGGTAAGATATGTTCACCCACCCACAGGCTCTGGGGACAGGGCCCCTACTCCCACTGTGCAGTGGAGTGAGAGCCAGTTCTTTTCCCCACAGAGGGGTGAAGGGTGGGTGGGCTGGGAGTCCCATGGGGTGAGAGGGCTCCCCGCAGCTTCTCTTGCCTGTAGGTTACACAGCCTTCAACGGGGTGGACTTTGAGGGCACCTTCCATGTCAACACCATCACCGACGATGACTACGCCGGCTTCATCTTCAGCTACCAGGACAGTGCCAGCTTCTACGTGGTGATGTGGAAGCAGACAGAACAGACATACTGGCAGGCCACCCCCTTCCGTGCTGTGGCCGAGCCAGGGCTGCAGCTCAAGGTGGGTGGTGGCCCCACCCACGGGCTGGGCCAGGCCCCCCTGTTCAGGACGCCCCCTGAAGCTCCCGTGCACCTGCAGGCAGTGAAGTCCTCGACAGGCCCTGGGGAGCACCTGCGCAACGCACTGTGGCACACGGGCCACACGCCTGACCACGTCCGCCTGCTCTGGAAGGACCCCCGGAATGTCGGCTGGAGGGACAAGACATCCTACCGCTGGCAGCTGGCACACAGGCCCCAGGTGGGCTACATCAGGTAAGCGGGGGGGCCATGGGGGTCGCTGGGGTGGGGGCTGCACTCACCACGGTGCAGGCTGGAGTCCAGTCCCAGTGGGACCACACCAGTGGAGGCGGATGCTGGTCACTGGTGAGAAACCAACCCTAGAGTGAACCAGCCCTGGTGAAGATGATCATAACCATGAGTAAGGGTCCTGCCCTGTGGAACCACCTCAGGGGTAGGAGGATGTTCATGAGGAGGCATTGTATCTCCCGGGACCACCCTAGTGAGGGGATGCCGGCCATTGGGGAGGATCTATCCCTGTGGGACCACCCCAGTGTGGGGATACCGACCGTGGGAGAGAATCCAGAGCCGTGAGACCACCGCAGTGGGGGTATGTCGGCCGAGGGGAGGGGTTCTGCCCGGTGGGGCCGCTGCCGCGTTTCTCCTTTAAGGCTCCCGCCGGGGCGGCCGCGGCGGGGGGGCTCCGCCGCCGGGCCGTCCGCCCCCCGGGCCCCCGGGGCCATTGTCCCGTCGCCATGGCGACCCCGCCGGCGCCTTTCACATGCAAAGCGACCGACAAAGGCGGCGGGGCCGGGCCGGGGGCGGCGCGGGGGGCTTCAGCCCGGCCACGGCGGGGGGCCCCCGCCTGAGGATCCAGCCGGTCCGCTGCCCCCGGCCCAGACCCCCGCAGGATGCCCCGGCTCCAGCCCCGTGCCATCGTCCCCGGGTCGGGATACCCGGGGCCCGGTGCAGATCGTGGAGGGGTCCCAGTGGGATCCAGGTGCCGGCCCCGATGGCGTCTCAGTGGGATCCCGGTATTTGCCCCGGTCGGGTACCGGCGGGGTCCCGGTGGAATCCCGGAGCTGGCCCCGGAGGGATCCCGGTGAGAGCCCGCTGACCGGTCGGGCCCCGTTCCCCCGCAGGGTCCGTCTGTACGAGGGCCCGCAGCTGGTGGCCGACTCCGGTGTGATCATCGACACCACGATGCGCGGGGGCCGGCTGGGGGTCTTCTGCTTCTCCCAGGAGAACATCATCTGGTCCAACCTGCAGTACCGCTGCAACGGTGAGCAGGGCCCCCCGGAACCCCCGCACCGGCCCAGCGGCCGGCCGAGCATCCCCTCCCTCGCCCCTGCGGCGCGGTCAGTCCTGGACCGGGGTCTTCACCGGGGCTCGCTCCCCTCGCTTGCTCCTGACGCCCCCGTGCCGCTTCCCACAGACACGATCCCTGCCGACTTCGAGCCCTTCCGCCGATTCCTGCTGGAGGGACGCGAGTGACCGCGCCCGGCACGGGCCTCCCCCGCCAGCGGCACCGGTGGCGCTCCGGGCTTCCGCCGCCAGCGGCACCCGGGGGCGCACCGGGCCCCGCCGCTCCTCCTGGCCGGGCCCCGTTCCCGGCCCCCCGCGGACTTTGCACTGCCAGTACCGGGGCCCCGCAGTGCCGGGGCTCCCCCCACGCCTGCCCCGGGCGCTCCGGTCCTTGCCCCACGCCTGGCCATAAAGTTTTGAGTGTTTTCTAGCCTGCGCGCCCGGTCCCTGGGGGTTCCCGCCGGCCCGAGAGGGCCGTGGGATCCCCCCGTGCTCTCGGCTCCGTCCCGCGCCGTCCTCCCGGTGGTCTTTTGGTTGGGTCAGTGCCCGGCCGGTCCCACCGGCGCAGCCCACGGCGGCGGGAGGCCGGGACGAGTGCAATATTGGTGGGCGAGAGCACAACACTGCACCGCATCCCGGCCCTCCCGCCGCCCCGGAGGGAGTGGAGCCGCCGCTGCTGCCCGGGTCGCTCCGTGGGAACTGCGCGGTGCGCACCGCGGCTCGGCGGCAGGGACCGGTCGTCACGGCGACGGCTGTCCCGGCAACGCGGCGGAATGTGCCCCCACCCCTCCACCCCGCCCGCCCCGGAGCGCGCTGCCCCGGCACCGGCCCGGCCCCCCCGCCCCGCGGCGGCGGCGGCGACAATGGGCGCGGCGGCACCGGGCCCCTCTTAAAAGGGCAACGCGGTGTTGGGGCCGGAACCGGGGCCGGTACTTGTGCCCGTTGCCGGCCCGGAGGCCGCGGCGGGAGTGCAGCTGGCTCTCCCTGGGAGTACCGGAACAGGTGGAATCACCGCTTGGTACTGAGCGCCTCGTCCCGCGTCCCCGAGCTACAAGGGGCGATCGGGGTCACCGTTCCTGTTCCGGTCCTTCTGTTCCGTCTACGGTCCCGGTCCAGTACCGTTCCCGATTCCATTCCCGCTGCGGTCCTGCTCCGCTTCTGCTCCATCTCCTGCTCCCCCTCTTAGTCCCTCTCCCGCTCCGGTTTCACTCCAGTATCAGTCTCACTCCTGCTCCGCATTACTGCAGTCGACTCCCGATTCCGCTCCCAGTCTCTTTCCAGTAGCGGTTCCGCTCTCGCTCCAGTCGCAGTCCCCGCCTCGCTCGCGGTCTCATTCCAGTAGAGGTCCCCTTCCCCCTCCCTCTCCGGTCTTGTTCCAGTCCCTCTCCCATTCCGGTCTCTTTCCAGTCGCGGTTCCGGTCCCGGTTCTGGTCCCGGTCCCGTCCGGCGGAGCCGGTGCGCGGCGCGAGCGTCGTGTGGGGCCGCGCCCGCCAGGGGGCGCCGCAGGTTCAGGGCCAATGGCCCGGGCATGGCACGCGCGGGGCGGGGACGGGGCGAGAGGCGACCCATGGGGCACGGACAGGCCGGACACGGGGGACCCATGGGGCACGGACAGGCCGGACACGGGGGACCCATGGGGCACGGACAGGCCGGACACGGGGGACCCAGCGGGCACGGACAGGCCGGACACGGGGGACCCACCGGGCACAGAGGCAGGATGAACACACGGGACTCACCAGACACAGACAGGGTGGATGCAAGGAACTCACCAGGCACAGTGGGGATGTACATACGGGATCCCCCAGGCACGGGCAGGGTGGACACACAGGACCCACTGGACATGGTGGGCATGGTCACATGGGACCCACCAGACACAGTGAGGTTGGGCACACAGAATCCATTGGGCAGGATGGGGTTGGGCAAATAGAACCCAGGAGACACAGACAGGGTGAACACATGGAACCCGTGGGGTATGATGGCAGTGAGCACACAGGACCCACCAGACATGGACTGGGTGGACACATGGGACTCACTGGGCAACAGGGTGGATACATGAGACCCATTGGGCGCAGCAGGGACAGGGACATAGGACCCAGCAGACGTGGTGGTGGATGCATGGGACTCACTGCATATGGACAGGGTGGGCTAATGGCCCCCACTCCCAGGGCTGGTGCGTGGGAGCAGTTGCTGGGACCCCCTCCTGCCCCTCAGCCCCCCACACAGTGTGTCTGTCCTCTGTGGGTGTCTGCAGGAGGAAAACTGCAGCCCTCAACACCCCGCTTTTGGGAGGAAGGGGAGGCTCGGAAAAGCCCCCAAAGCTGAGCAGGGGGAGGCATTAGAGCTGGAGCAGAGGACAGCAGGGGTCAGCATCACTGCACGGGGAGAGCCATTCCTATGGTGAGGCCTTTCAGGAAGGACATACTTGCCCAGAGCTGCTGCCTGCATCCTGCCTGCACCTGCCTGCACCTACCTGCATGTGGCCTGGCTTGCCAGGGCTGTGGCCACTCTGGGGGGGAACAGAGTGCTGCTGGCTCCCATTCCTCCTACATTGAAACCCAGACCATCTATCCCTTGCCCTCATGTCACTGCAGCACAGAGGGTCCCCCGTCTCTGCTCCCCTTCTCAGCACTACTTCAGAACCCTTTGGCATGACTGGGGTGGCACTTTGGCTTCACATCAGGCTGGCCAGGACCTAAGTGTGGGGGCCCAACCAGGGCCTCCCCAGTAACTGGGACCCTCACAGAAATCAGCACCCTCCTGAGAGATTTGGGCTCGCCCAGGGATCAGGACTCTGCAGGGCAGGGGCAGAGCAGGACCACAGTAGCTTTTGATGCCCATCCATGCCATGAGCACGTGTCACCTGCGCCCAGGCACGGGCGGCGCCTGTTACCTCTGGGGTGAGGCATTGGCACCCATCGTGGCACCCGGCATCACCCATCCCTGAATGGGGATGGGGGTTTGTGCCTGATGGGGGGGGCCCTGGGACCTGGAGGCAGGTTACTGGGAGGTATTGGGATTATTGTGGGGCCCTGGGCCGTACCTGCGTAAGCATTTCGGGGGGGTCACTGGTGTTTATTTGAGTGTAGGGTGAGGCGATGACCGGCCGGTAATGATTAACCCTGGGCTGAGCCAGAGGATGAGGCCCCCCCTGCACGAGAGGCTGGGGTACTCCGTGTCCCCTATGTGCCCCTCACCATGTCCTGGGGCCCGTGGCTCAGCCCAGGGAAGCCAGGCAGGTGCTGCTCCTGCCCCTGCCCCAGGATGCCCAGCTACTCTCCCATCCTGTGCCCCCACCCAAAGCTGGGTCTGCCCACGGCACAGGGACACTGCCAGCAGTGCCCCCCCAAGCCAGGGAAGCGCGAGGGACCCCACCTGGGGACCTGATGCTGTGGGGGCCCCATTGGTGCGGTAGCACCCCTGTGCCAAGTGGGGCAGAACGAACCCCCTTCCTTGAGCCGGCGGCGGGGTGGAGCCTCTCCACCTGCTCCAGGTGCTCTATAAAGCTCTGGCCGCTGTCGAGCTGCCAGTTCCAGATCCCTGGACTGAGGCGTGTGTCACCAGCTAACGGGAGAGCAGCGGCCGTCGAGCCCCGCGAGGTACCGGGAGCCCCCGGACAAGCCCATGGCGTTCACTGTCTTTCTGTTGCTGCTGGTGCTGGGCACAGGTGAGGGGCTGGGGTCGGCGGCACCTGGAGCCAGACGGAGCCGGGCTGGGACCCGGGCAGGTGGGGAGGTACCGAGGCAGGGGGAGCAGAGTGGGATCCCTTTCAAAGTGGGAACCAGGGGATATGGGAGCCAGTGGCATCCTGGCAGCAGGGACATTGTCGCTTCTCCCATTCTGTCTCTGGGGTGCAGTGACCTGGGGCTGGTTGTGGCCAGGAAAAGCTAGTACCTGGGGGCTCAGACTGCGGCCCCTCTGCTGTGTCCAAAGGGCTCGGCCAAGGGCTGGGCTGTGCTGGGAGCAGCCGGAGCAGGCTGTGCCTGGGGCTTGCAGGCTGGAATGCAGGTGTGTCCCGGTGAGCACCCAGACCCCGGGCTCTCCTCCAGTGCCGCTGGCTCCTGCAGCACCCGCTGGGAACCTGCCCGGGAGCTGCCTACACTGGCCCCCAGCCAGGCTAGGCAGATGCAGAGAGCACAGGAGCACCCCAGCCTGTCACCCACAGCAAGGGGGGCTTTATCAAGCCTGAGCCCCCAGCATGTCAAGGACAGCCCAGGATGGAGGCATCTACAGGGCTGGGCATGGCACTGGTGTCAGTGCCCAGCCAGCTCCACCTGGACCCTTGGTGGTGCCACAAGTGCCCAGCACCAGTCCCAATTGTAGGGTGTTGCTGAAGGTCTTGTTAGCCTTGTGGACAGACGGAGCCACTGGCTTTTGGCTGCTGGGGCTTGTGGTGCTTCCCACAGTGTCCAGCTGATGAGCTGTTTTGGGTAAAAGTTTCCCTAACTGGGCTGCAGCCACTGACTCCAGGGGTTTCCTCCAGGTACGCGTGCCATGACCATGGAGACAACCATGGAGATGGAAACTACCGAAACGACCACTGTGGAGATGACCACGGAAACGACCACCACCCCCGCCTTGTTGCCAAATATATTCCCCAAAAGCACGGGGGGCAGCCGGCCCCAAACCGGCTTCCCCTATGCCACCTTGTTCCCCAGCACAAACACCACGAACTTCAAATTTGGCAACCGCTCCACAATGCCCAGTGGCCCCGGGGTGCCTGTCCGCAGCAGCCCGGCCATCCCCCATGTCAATGCCACCTCAAACAGCAGCAGCTGGGCCCCCCACTTGGGCACCAATGGCAGCTCTGCCGCGCCCACCGTGGGTGGCAGCACCAGAGGCAATGGGAGCACCAGTGCTCAGGTCTTTCCCACCCAGATAACCTCTGAGGGCAGCACGGCTCCCAGGCAGACCCCCACCCAGGGTGGTCCCAACCCCAGTGAAACCACAGCCCAGCTGCCCACTGCCGTCCAGCTGCTTGTCCGTGTCCCACTGTCCTTCCGCATTATCAACAGGAGCTTCAATGAGAGCCTGCGTGACCCAGCATCAGAGGAGTACAGGAGCCTGAGCAGCACGGTCCTGACCATGGTGAGTCCCAGCCCCACCAGCAGAGGCCCTGGGCCGTGCTGGGAAGGAGCCACCTCACCTTGGAGCTTTCCATGGAAGTGCCCCGAGCATCCGTTCTGCCAGTGGCTTCAGCTGCTCGGCCAGTTCTGCATGGAGACAGGAAAGGGGGGTGTCTGTGGGGAGGTGGCCATGACCTCAATGCTTCCTTCCAGTTTGAACATGTCTTCGGCTGCGCAGGCTGCATGGGCATGCAGACTTACACCGGGTGCAGTGAGCTGCGGTACAGGTGAGCAGCGACAGTGGGGCTGGGGTATTGCAGTGTGTCCCCCTGGTATGCAGCCCCTCAGGGGGCAGTCCAGGTGCTGATGCCTCCTCCCATGCAGCCAAGGCTCGGTGGAGGTCCAGTCCACCCTCGTGTTTGGGAATGGAAGTGATGCCGTCACTCCTGACGCTGCTGAGCAGCGCCTGAGGAAGAGCCTGGACCAGAATGGCTTCATCATGGGCCTACAGCTGGACAGCATCCAGAGTGAGAGGAGGCTCCAGGCTGGGGAGGGAGGAGGAATGGAGCCTGGGAGAAGCTTGGGGTGCTCCATAAGCATTGCCCTGTCCTGGTTGAGGCAGGGGGCCTACTTGGTGTTGTGATGGGCTTGGTGCTTGCAGTGAGTGGAGCCAGTGCACATTCCCAGTGCTTGTGTCAGGCAGCAAGTGGATCCCATGCAGGAGGGCTCAGACCCTGCCGTCCTGTCCCAGAGATCTCTCAGGGTTCTGTCCCAGTTCTGCCTGTGGTGCAGACACAGCTCTGCTCCTTTCAGGCTCTGCAGCAGTGATATCCCCAGCTCCAGTGCCCATGGTCCCAGACTGGGCCATTGCTCTGTTGGTCCTGGTCAGCATCCTGCTGCTGTTCACCATCTTCACCTGTCTCCTCCTAATGGTGAGGCCCCATCCCCACTCCAGTCCTCACCTGCATTCTGCTGGTTGTTCCCTGTCCCCACACCAGCCAAGCCCTTATCCCTTCTCTCTCCTTAAGTCCACCTGCACCTGCCGCCGGAAAAGCCGAGGGAAGCTGGACCTGCTCAGCCAGAAAGATTCCTACCACCCCATGGCTGAATACCTCCAGTACCAGAGCCACGGGCGCTATGTGTCCCCCAACAGCAAACCCAACCCCTACAGCCAGGTGAGAGTGAGAGCCCCGTACCCGGGGTCCCGGCTGCTGCGAGGGCAGAGAGCAGGGGTGCATCCCCTGGCTTCGGGGTTAATGGCAGGGAGGGGTGTTTGGGGAGCTCGTCCCACGCCGGCCTCGTCAGGAGGTGAGCGTAACATTCACGCCTGGCTGGAGCAGCGTTCGGAGCGGGTGCGCGGCCGGCGCGGGCAGACCCGGCCTGGCTCAGGGGAGCTCCCAGCGACCTTGGGCAGCCGCTCCCTGTGCCCAGCCCCAGCAGCGTCAGGGGGCTCGCTGCCTTCCCACCCCGCCCCTTCTCCTGCTCGGCTGTGTCTCAGCCAGACCCTCAGGACTCCTGCTGTCACGGCATCCTCTGCCATGGGTGGGGAGCAGGGTTGGGGCACTGCAGATCTGATGGGGGGGGCTGAGGAGACGATTCCCGTAGCCAACACTCCTCATCCTGCACCAGCAGCTCCCGCAGCTGCAGGTGTGGCGCCGGGAGCTGCCCGGAGGCGCAAAGGACTCTCCAAGGCGATCTGGGGCGCAGGGGGCCGCTCCGTCTCCCCTTGCCCTGTGCTCCCCCCACGCGGGGCTGTGGGCGGGGGCCATGTCCAGCTGCTCTGGCTCCCTGCGAGCAGCTCACCCTGTGCAAATACCAGGGGCCTGGGTAAATATTTACCTTCGCACTCGCCAGGCCGGCTTATCGTGCGGGAACACCGCCGCGGCCACCGCGGCCCCTCCTGCGCACGGCAGGGGGGGGCTCGGGGGGGTCCGTGAGGGCCCCGGGTACCCACAGTGCCCATGGCTGGGGGCAGCAGCCAACCACGGTGGGAGGACGGAAATTTTGGTTGCCCATAGTAGCCGTGGAGAGGGTGCAGACTTTCCTCTGCTGCCCCGGGGTGGGGGCTCAGCCCAGTCCTTATACCCTCTCCCTTTTCCTCCCCCCAAGGTGGCCGGCAGCAGCACCAAGAGGGCCGGCACCTTCACCTACACCAACCCCTCCGCCGGCTCCGACAACCTCTGAAGGGCGCGCTGGGAAGGAGGGCGGCTGCCGAGGGGAGGGGGTGGCCGCAGCCCCCCTCTCCCGGGGAAGCAGCACCGGCCCCGGGCACATCCGCCGGTGCTGCTCGGCCCCTCGCCATGGGCAGTGGGAGCCGGATGGTTCTGGAGCAGCCGGATTCGTGCATATGACAGAACTGGATGAACAAAGATCGGGTGTGGGAAGCAGGGTCCCGCACACCCCACGGTCCCCGCACTCGCTTGGCTTTGCAACCCTGCTCCGTGCCGGGGGTGGAGGACTGGGCTCGTGCTCCCCCTGCGCTCACCCCCGGGGATTCAATGGCTCTTTTTGTGGTGTTATTTTATATAAATATCTCTATTTGCGGGGTGTTGGTGCCGGGCTCAGCTCGGTGGGGTGGAAGGTCCTCGGCCGGGATATATTTATCACAGTTAAAATAAAGGGATGGGGGCAGCCATGTGTCCCCAGGGCTGCGCCGTGGTGTGGCAGGGGGACTTCTCTGGGGCAGTGACGCCCCTGAAGTGGCTGTCCCCCACACAGGTGTTGGCTTGGGTGGTGGCTCTTGTTTCCCATTCCAGGCAATCCTGGGGTTGGTGCTGGGGGTGTCACTGTGTCCCTGGTCCCTGCATGCCTCTGGATGTGACATATCCCACCAGACTCCATCCCTCTCACCCCTCCTGCTCCCTGAACAGAAACCCCTCCTGGTTTCAGTTCACGATCAAACATGTCTCGTTTGACACGTCCGGTTTCCCTGTGGCTGCACAGGTGGAATGTGACAGTGCCAGGGCCGTGCAGCTGCACGTGTGTCACTGGGTGCACGCGGCATGTCCTGCTGCCCTCCCCTGCCTGTCCAGGCTCAGGGTCTTCCAAAAGCTGAGTGAGCCCCAAAAAGGCTCTGGGGAGTGCTGGAAGCAGATGCTGTGTGGCAGCACCAGGGGCCGTGTGCCAGGGCACAAATCTTGGGAACAGCCATCCCTGGAGCGCAGTGGTGGCCCCCTGGCAGCCCTACTTTGAGCTGGGCCTGTTCCTGGGCACTGGGAGTGTTTTGGCAACCACTGAAAAGGCAGAAAAACAAGAAACCAAACCTTCCCCAAAGAAAGCCCATGTGGTCGCAGGCGTGGAGCCAGTGCTTGGCCGGGAACAGCCCCAGGACCAGCCCAGCAGCGGGCAGCTGCTGGATCCCTTGGCCACACTCTGTGGGCTCTGGGTGGGGCCCATGGCTGTGCCAGGTGCCCGGGAACACTGGCATGTGCTGGGGGCTATCAGAGCTTTGCTGGGGTGCAGACAAGGGGCTGGGGGTTCTTTGGAGCACAAGGATGTCCTGGTGCCCTGAGACTGCTGGGGGGGGGGGGTGCACTGATGGGGGGCTCTGGCATCATGTAGCAACCCCGTCCCCAGATCTGGGGTCGTGTGCCTAGGGCAGAGCCCCGCAGGGGACAGGGTGTGCCTGGGACTGCTGTTTCCCCACTCAGTCCCCCCAGCCCTGGGCAGGGCCCCAGGAATCAGAAGAGGGGCTGATTTTCAGGGCTGGACCCTACAAAGAGTTGCCTGCTCACAGAGAGCTCAGCCCTGTGGCCCCTCCCTTTCCAACTTAGGAGCCAGGATCTCCAGGGACAGACACCCACTCAGGCAGGGCCCTGCCCCCTCTGTGGCCCCTCCACCTGCCATGCAGAGTACCTGGGTGGGGAGTCCAGCTCCAATACCCACCCTGAGAAGATGCCTCAGCACCGAGCAGCCTCCCTGGCAGGACTGGCTGCCCTTGGGACTCCCCAGCAATACTGCAGGAGTTTGTTCTAGGCTCAGTGGGGAGATGGCCGGCCTAGGAGGCCCCTGATGCCCTGAGACAGGGTGGCAGTGACCATGTGGCCAGGCAGAGCAGGGGTAGGACCTGACACGTCAGCACTACCCAGGCTGAGCACTACCCAGGGTCGGCACCTGCTGGCCACAGCACAAAGGACAACCTGGCCCCATGGCCCCTGGTCCCATGCATGCCTCCGGACGTGCCTCTGGACAGCCTGGTCTCATGGACAGCCCAGCACCACAGCCCTGTGGCCCCACAGCCCCTTAACCCCACAGCCAACCCAGATCCCAAGGCTCCCTGGTCCCTTGGCACCTCAACCCCATGCATAGTTTGGCCCCATGGCCAGCCCAGCCCCGCCCCATGGCCACCCTGTGGCAGGGAGGCTCCAGAGGAGTCTGGCATCGCAGTTTATTGTAGGAAACCATGAAAATACAGCGTTTGTTGTAACAGAACCCAGGAGAAATGACAGCAGCTTGGCGAGATCCCGCTGTGGGACTGCTGGCAAAGCCCCCATGATGCTGGGGCTCCCTGGCAGGTCAGATCCACACCCCGCAGGCCCAGCCCACCCCAGGCATGTGTGGTTGGGCACCAAGTGGTGTAACAGGAGCCAAGTGTGGCCCTCAGAGCACGTGCAGGGCTGGCCAGACACGTTGCTACCTAAGGACAGGGCAGAGCAGGTGGCACTGAGGTGCCCAGCAGTCCATGGGAGGAACCCCACACTGGCTGTGTCCAGGGACCGTGCCTGGCTGCAGCCAGATGTTCCACATTGAAAATGAGCCATTTTACAAAACATCTTCACATCTTGTTCCAGCCCAGCCTCCCCCCGCCCTCTTCCCTACCACAGCTGCCTCCCCCACCCCAACCAGCACCCAGCCTCTCCCCTCCACTGTCACCCCACAGTCACTTTCCACCCCCCTCCCTGTGCAGCCCCGTCCCCCTCCCAGACCCATCTCTAGGGCTGACCCTATGCCAGCCCTGCCCACAGCCCCAGCCCAGAGCAGCCTCAGGCTGAGCTAGAGCTAGGGGCAGGCGGACAGGGTGACGAGGGGACGGCAAAGCTGTCCCTGTCCCCATCATCCCACGAAACAAACACCTGGCCTGTTCCTAGTGGTGGCAGGGCCGGGACTGCCTCTGCTATGCTCTGCTCCCTGGCTACTTGTGTCCCCCCAGGCCCTGGCGCTCGCAGGGTGCCCGGAGGGCAGAGCCGGCGGCGTGTGGGGACCACAGGCATGGCTCAGTCCAGCTTGGCGAAGTTCCCGATGGTCACTTTCCGCTCCTGCTTGTTGGCCACCAGCTCCTGGAGGTGCAGGGCTCCCCCTCCAATGAAGCAGAAGGCAGGGCAGACGGGCCCTGAGCAGTCCACGCCGCACTCCCAGAGCTCACGGAAGGAGACGGCATCGTAGAAGCTCACCTTGCCCTGCTCATAGTCCAGGCAGATGCCGATGCGCGGGGGCAAGGGCACAGTGCAGCCGTTGGGGTCGCGGGACGTGAGGGCCGAGCCGTGCGACAGCAGGATCTTGCCCATGCCGATGGTGAGGAAGGCGTAGGGAGGAGGTGCCTCCACCGTTGTGTCCTCTGCCCCGCTGTCGTGGCCACTGTCAGGGTCATACCTGTGGAGGGGGGACAGGTGAGTCCTGCAGCCAACGCCCACGGGACAGGCTGGAGATCCCCCCACACCCCAGTGCCTGCAGGGAAGGTGGGAACAGCAGACAACCCCCTGGACCCCCCAAGCCACCCCGCTCACCTGGGGCTCACCACATCCTGTGGCACCTGGAACCACTCCTGCAGTTTGCTCTCCAGCCCCACGCCCACCTTCACCAGGTAGGAGCTGGGGTCCACGCAGCAGGCCCAGTAGCTCTTGCCCTGGGTGATGGCCACATCGCCGATGACCAGGTCGATGGACAGGTGGCAGCTGGTCATCAGGCGCTCGGCGGCGAAGAGCATGGGGATGCCAGGGACGCTGCGCACTGCGCGCTGGTCCTTGCTTATGGCCAGTCGGTCCCGGTTGAAGCCCCAGCGGTTGTCCAGGAAGAAGTTGAGGACTGTGGAGAGGAGAGGAGGAGGAGGAAGGTGAGCAGAACAGCACAGCAGGGCGCCCTGGGTTGATCCAAGCACCGACCCCCTCTCACCTGGGGCGGGTGGCGTGTGCAGGTAGATGTCCTCACTGTAGTCCCCAAAGCCCGCCTTGTTGTAGCCCTTCACCCGGAGCACGTAGACGCTGTCGGTGTCCAGGTACTCGACGAGGGCGCAGGTGCCCCGTACCTCCTCCCGCCGCTGCCACAGCTTCAGCCCCTTGGCCTTGGCGTCGGTCTTGCGGAACTCCACCGTGTAGTGCCAGGCGGGCGGCGAGTGCTGCGGCAGCCGCCAGCACAGGAAGATCTGGTCGTAGGTGTAGGTGCGCTGCGTGTCGATGACGGGGGCCTCGGGCGCTGCAGGGAGAGGCAGCGGCGGGCATCAGGCAGCATCCCCCACCCCGCAGGCGGGGAGGCGGCCGGACGCAGGGAGGGGGCATTCCGGGATTCCGGACGGACGGACGCACGCACAACCAGCAGAGTCTAGAGGGGTCTGACTGCGGAAACCGTGTGTCAGCACCGGAGGGAGCGAGAGTCAGGGAGACAGAGGAGCTGCTGCTGTGGGGCTCCAGGGACCAGACAGGCCGAGTGCAAGTCAGGAGGGAGGAGAGAGAGAGAGAGAGAGAGAGAGAGAGAGAGAGAGAGAGAGAG
>VZUI01035112.1:0-48508 GCA_013401135.1 Cettia cetti | reverse complement strand
CTCCTGTGCAGCAGGCAGAGGGGAGGGCAGGCTCTGTGCAGCTCCTGTGCAGCAGGCAGAGGGGAGGGCAGGATCTGTGCAGCAGGCAGAGGGAAGAGCAGGCTCTGTGCAGCCCCAGTCTGGCAGTGCTGCTGCCCTGAGCTCTGCTCTGCAGCCCCTCAGACCCCACAGCAGGTGGGGATTTGCAGCTCCCAGGCACAAGCAGAGCATCTCCTCATGCCCAGCTTACATAAGGCCCTTGCATAACCCCAGCACGGCCAGGGTCTCTCTCCAGGCCACGTGAAGCTCTCTGGGGTTCTGTGTCACATTCATGCTCTGTTTGCAGTCCACTCCAGTTCATCACAGATTTGAGTTCCTTCTGCATGAAGTGTGTGAGCAAGAGCCAGTGAGGCTGCAAGGGCTGTCCCTTCAGCCTGGGGTTCCATCACCTCCAGCAGTGCAGCCATTTGATTTCCAGCCCAGTCTGCTGAATTATTTGCAGAATCCCTTTTTCTTCTCACAGTCCAGGTAGTTCAGTCCTGACCCTCTGCTGGGGAGGTGATCTCTCTTCTCTGGGACATGAATGATCTCACATTCTCTGGGACAAAAGGATCTCTCCTTTTCTGGAGAGTCTCAGGGAAGCCAGTCTGAACTTGGGAGAACTGAGATCTTGGCAAGGAGGAGAGGCTGGCAGTTAGACACTGAGGAAGGTTTATTTTCCCTCCAGAATTTTCTTTCCAAGGTGAGTATCTTAATTGCAGGTGGATGGAATCCAAGCCCCGCCGGCTGTTCGGTCACCAGGCAGTGACTTCACTTTGGGTTGGGTTTCCCTCACTCTCCAGTCTCTAAAAGACTGAGCAGATACCATGAAGAGCAAAAGATAAAGCAGAGGGGATTGGTTTGCTTCATTTTTTAACTTGCACAACCCAAAATTGCAGCAGCGTTTGCCAGCAGGGTTAAAAGTCTCAGGATGTTGAAAACTCTGTTGCTGCTGGTGGGGTTCACATTGCCAAAGGGAAACTGAGGCCAAGGGGGGATCCAGCCACGGGGGCAGGACAGAGGAGCCAGAGCCCAAAGCCTCCTCTCTTTCCCTGTGCTTCCAGGGACAGCTCAGCCATCTCAGGAGAGCTTCCCACAGAGAAAAACCTTCCCTCTCCAGGTTTGGCAGCCCCAGCTCCTTTGTTCAGAAGGAGAAGTGCTGAGTTCGGGCTCAGGTCTGTTCCTGCCTGCGAGGGACAAGCCAAACGCTGCCAAGAAGGGGTTAATGCTGCCTGGGTTTGCCTGGCTGAGCCTGGCAGGGCTGTCCTGTGCCAGGGCAGCTCCCTGAGGCTGTGGGGGAGCGGGGCAGGTGCTGGGGCTGGAGGAGCCCAGCCCGGGGCAGGAGCTGCGCTCCCCACGGCGCGATTACTGCCGGGGGATTTGGTGGGAAGTGGCCAATGAGGGGCCAAGCTGGCTCCAAATCCAGCTTTTTCCAAAGCCCCAGATAAAACAGACTGCCATTAATAAGGCAAGAAGGGTTAGGACGAGCAGCATTACAGCAGATCTGGAGAGGTAAGGTGATGGTTCTGTCTGAGGCTGGTGGAGCGTCCGGCCCCAGCTCAGTGTGGGAACCAGGAGCTTGGTGAGGCTGGAACTGGGACATTATTTGCAGGTCTGCAGCAGGAGTTTATTTGCTGATGTTAAGAAATGCCATAGCTGGAGGCTCTGGGTAGTGAAATCAGGAAGCTGAGCACAGATTTTCTGTCTTTGTAGCTGTGTGCTCCTTCCGGGTGATAAACAAGTTTCTTGGGGAAAAAGCTCTGAAAAATGACTGTAACCTACTGGTGAGTTTAGTTTTAGGTTCTGGGGTTCGAAATGGGCAGTTGTGGTCAGAAACTGTTGAGCAGTTTCCACTTAGAAAGCTGGGTTGTCACAATTTTCTGATGGCTGCTCTTCCTCACGTACAGAGATGGAAATAGAGCAAGTAAGTGAACCAGCTTAGTTAAAATGAAGGAGATGTAGAAAATAAAGCTTGGTAATGTAAAGCTGAACATAAGAAAAAAGGAAAAAGCTGGCCTTTTTCACCCTAATCTTGAGATCTTTGCTGTACAAAAAATGGTGATGAGCCTTTTAAACTGTTGGTGACAGCGTAGGCTGAAGCTTCCCTAGACGGGGTAATCTCTTCTGCAAACCACCTCAGCCCAGTGTGACATGGCCTCACCTCCAGCCCTGCCAGCCCCTGCTGTTCCTCCCCTCTCCTGCTCCTTCCCACTCCCCCTCCTTCTGGAAAAGAATAAATGGCAGCTGTTGGAAAGTGGAGCCCGTTTGCTTTCTGGTGCCGCTTTGGGAATATGATCCAGACCCTGCCTGAGAGAGAGAGAGAGAAAGCAGCAGAGCAAAAGAGAAGGGGGGAGTTGGGAAGCTCTGGAGAATTACTTGCTTATTTTAAGCCTGGTGTAGAAAGTTCAATCTTTGTAGTGAGGTTCAGGGAGGAAGCAGAACTGCTACTAAAGGTCCTAGCCTGGGAATCAAAGAGTTCCTGGTTGAATGTAAGTAATCCTAGAGTTTGTTGGTTGTTCTGTGCAAAATTTCCAGTGCTTTGAAATGTCTTTGATTGTCCTCTAGCGAGAGGTGTCTGCACTGAGGGTGTTGAGAGCTGAAGATGTGTTATGGAGTAACAATTTAATTCTTCCTGGGGTTTATTTTAAATCTGCTTGAGCACTTCAGGTAAGGAAACAAGGCTCTGTTCTGGCTCCTGATTTCAGCTGGTGACAGGGCACAAAAGAATCAAAAGCACAAGAATATTCTAAGACTGGTGGCAGCCAAAACCATTCATAATTCTACACCCTGGGCTTCTGCCAAGCAATTAATGGAAATTCAAACTATTTATTTTTGTTGTCAGGTCAAACAATCCACTTCTGTCAGCTCCTCTCATTCCTAGAGGGACACTCCTAGAAAAATCAAAGGAAAGTCGGAGTGCTGAAGTGGATGTAGTGCAGGTGGGCTGTGTGGCAGATGTGGTCAGGAGGGAGGGGATGGCCCAGAGAGCTGCTCAGCCCTGCCCCGTGCTCCTGCTGTCCTGCCTGGGGACACTGCAGGGGACACTGACGCTGTGCTCTTCCCTCCGCAGCTCTCCATGAAGGAGGTGGGCGACGGGCTGCACGAGCAGATGAACTGCATGATGGGCGCCCTGCAGGAGCTGAAGCTGCTGCAGGTGCAGACAGCCCTGGAGCACTTGGACATCTCGGGGTGCCGGAGCCCCGCGGAGCAGCGCCGGTGCTGCCGCAGCAGCGCGGCCGCCGGGCCGGAGCCGCGGGCGGGGCAGGCCCAGGGACGCTGCCCCCCGGCCCGTCCGTCCCACCCCGCTGCGCCCCCGGAGAGCGAGCGCCCTGGGGACAGCCCGTCCTCCTCCCGGAGCCCCCGCGGGGAGGCTCTGTGCCCCCCTAAAGGACCCTGCTCCGTGGCCAGCGGGGAGGAGAGCAGCAGCCAGGGCACGGCCGGGGGGTGGCCGCCGTGCCAGGAGTGCCCGGGCTGCGACGATGGCCACGACTGGACGTCATCCCTGATGTCCCAGAGCAGGAACCGGCAGCCGCTGGTGCTGGGGGACAACATCTTTGCAGACTTGGTGGGGAACTGGCTGGACCTGCCCGAGCTGGACAAGAAGGGGGAGAAGAGCGAGGCGTCCCTGTCCGTGAGCAGATCCCAGGAGCTCTGCAGGAAGTTCTCCCTCACAGCCAACATCTTCAAGAAGTTCCTGAGGAGCGTCCGGCCAGACCGAGACAGGCTGCTCAAGGAGAAACCCTGCTGGCTTCCTCCTGAGGACAAACAGCCCGAGATCTCCAAGAGGTCCAAAAAGACCAGCAAACTCAAGGGGACATTTTACTTGCCCCTTCATGGGAACCTGCAGAACCATCACAGCAAAGCAGAGAGGTGCCCGAGGGCAGACAGCTGTAGTGAACACCCCAGAATCAGCAGCAGGAAAGTCCACGATCCCAGAGACTACAGCCAGGCGGGCTTTGACATCAACACGGCCGTTTGGGTCTGAGCCTGTCCCGTCCCCTGCCCTGCCCAGCATCTCCACACCCAGCACCAGCTGCAGGCCACACTCGCCTGCACATGGAATTTTCTGGAGAACTGCGGCTCCAGGGACTGCCTGAGCAGCAGCTGGCACAGCCCATGTTGGGGGGACCTTTGGGGACGGATATTGACAAGAATAATCTGAATCTTTAGCAGCTTTAGGGTGAGAGGTGCCCCAGGTGAGCAGCTCCTGGTGCCAGGCCTGTTCCATCATCTCCAGCTCGGTGGCTGCAGCACAGAATCCTCGGTGTGCATTGTGTGTATGAGTGTGCAAATATATATAGAGAGAGTTTTGTTTAAAAAAATCTATCCTGCTTGTGTGCACTTGAAACTGGTTATAAACCAGGCACCCCAAGCCTTGTACCTGAAGCACTTGTTATTTAAATGAAAAGAAGTTGGAATTTATAAGATTTGAGCAATTGCTGAGTGGGGGCAAACCCCCAGCTTTGCAGGGGTGGGGGTTCCCCTTAAACTGCATCCCTGGTGCCCTCCCAGCATCTCTCCCTCCCCTGCCAGTTAAACCAGAAGGGCACAAGGCTCCTTACAGGGGCTTTGTGACCTGGGGGTCTCAGTGGGTTTGCCCCCTCATGTCCTCTTTTCCCTGTGGATCACTCCAGGTACAACATTGCTGAAGTTTATTGTTGGATTTTCACCCAGGTGCAAAGTTCAATCCCCCATTTCTCGTTGTGTTCCCTGTTGCTGTTGTGCAAACCTCGTCTTGACAGAACCAAGTTCTTCAGTGTCCGACTCTGCAGAGTTTCCAATAAAGTGGGCTGGGTGTGTGTGCTGTGGGGCAGCCTCGTCTCTCCTCACTCCAGGCATTTCCCTGGCTCTTCCCAGCTGGGACTGGGCAGGCTGGGGAGCAGCCAGCAGCTTTTCCATTCAAGGAGGGGCTGTAAATCACAGCAGAGCTCCCTGCCCAGGTGCCAGCACTGCTCCAGAGGCACATCTCCTGCAGACCCTCACGGCCCTGAGAGCCTCCAGGGTGCCTTCAGCTCCCTCACCCATCCTGCCTCCCCCAGCAGCGGCACAGGGACACAGTTTGGGGGACAAACTGCTGCCAGGGGAGAGGCTCAGGGCCAGCCAGCCCCTGGCTGGAGGAGGGGGACAGGGCCAGGGGGTCCTGCCCCAGCCCCAGGGAGCACAGAGCCCCCAGCAGGTGCTGGTGCCTGCAGCAGGGTTGTGTTCCACAACCTGTTCCACTCACTCCCACTTCAGGAGGAGCCAGCAGGGAGATTGTTTTTTTTAAACACGCAACTCTACTCCTGTTGTAACTTCCCAAGGCAGAGGCCAGTGGGGCAGAGGCGTGGAGGCAGAATTCTTTTTCTCCTTTGCAAATTAAATATAGGCACAAGGCAGGCCCTGTTTGTGCCCATACAAGGAGAGGAGCAGGGCAGCTCCCGAGCTCAGCACTTCTACAGGAACCTGAGCAAGCTTTTGTCTTTCCGCTTCTTGGGCTTCAGGGCTGCTGGTTCCCCCTTCCTAATTTCTGTGAATGCTGAAAGGCTGCTTGTAAAGCATTTTGTTTTGCTCTTTTATCAGTAGTTCATCCTGTTTGTTACCTCCCTGCTCCTTTCCAGAGGGTCAGCAAAGAGAAGGATTTTTCCAGGGAGAGGAACAGCTTTTCCTGCAGCAGCCTCAGTCCCCAGAGAGGGTGGCCTCAGCCCTGGGCTCCCCTGCAGCCAGGCACAACCTGGGGGTCCCAGCCCAGAGCGCTGGGCACACCCCAGACGTGCCCCACTGGCACCAGAGGCTGAGCCAGGGGAGAGGAGCCCTGTGCTGGGTGGGGGATTTGCTCAGGAGAGCTGAGCACTCACCTGGGGCTCTGAGCTGCTCCCTGGCACTGCCCTCAGGTGAGCTGGGCAGTGCTGAGGCCAGGCTGAGCGTGGCCACGGTGACACTTGGGATGGAGGTGAGGGACACATTTCTGCAGGTGGCTGCCTCTGCAAGGCCTGGTGTTACCCAGGCAGGACAAGGGGGATCTGCAGCCCAGGCTGCACTTGGGGCACCAACTCTGGGGGAAAGCAGCTCCCAGGGATCGCCCCCCTGTCCTGCTGCAGCCCCACTGTGCCACCCCTGAGTGCTGACCACAGCCCCACTGTGCCACCCCTGCATCCCTCCTGAGTGCTGACCCCAGCCCAGCAGCTCCTGGGGGCTGCAGCAGCTCCTGGGGGCTGCTCCCCAGCCCTGGGTCTCACCAGGAGCCACGGGAAGTTTCTCTGGAGGAGCAGCGCCGGGGGCTGTGCCAGGAGCTGCTCACATCAGCTGCTGGCCCTGTCCCTTCTGTCCCCACTCCAGGGACAGGGCATTGTTTCTGCTCCACGTGTTAAGGGCAGCTCCTGGCCCCAGCTGCCTCCCACGTGTTCCTTTCCCACCCAAAATGCTCCTGCTGTGGCCAGCCCTGCCCAGGCCCACTCTGGCAGCAGGGACAGAGCCCGGGGAGCTGCTGCCACCTCCTCCCCTCAGCTCCAGGGACACAGCAGCAACACCTGAGCATGGACAGGGTGGGGGTTCCTTCATTTGTTCCTTTTCCAGAGGATCAGATCCCCACCAGGGCTCTCTGCATGGAGAGCTGACCAAACGCCCAACATGCTTTCTGTGCTCTCTGCCTGTTAAGTGTATCTTCAAAGGATGTTTTGCATTAAAATAGGATTTTCCAGGGTGTTGGCGGTGATAAATCCACTGTGGTCTAGGCTTCAAACGCTTGGAAATAGTGAGAAAATGTAGCTGTGTCTCAAAGTTCTTAAGAGAAAAAATATTTAATAAATATTCTTTATAGACATTCAAATAATAAAGAATATCACCCAAGCCAGACATCCTCCCTAATTTAGTCTCTGGAGCAGGATTGCTAATAGATCAGAGCTGAATTTGTGAATTACCATTTCACTTGTCCAGGGACTATTCCTGAAATGATAATGGCTTTTGCTCCTCTTTTTTCCTTCGTGAAACTGCCACGAAATTGTTCTCCATTTTTAAGTATGAACCCCGTCTAATTAGCAGAATGACAGTGTCTAACGAGGCCCTGGCTGATGGGAGTGGCTAATCCCAAACACGGGACAATAATTACAGGAGCGGGCTCCCAAAGGCAGCCTGGGCATTCCCATTTATTGGAAATCTCTGCTCAGTCTCATCCAGGGGCTGCATGAGCAGCACATCCCGGGGCTTCCAAAGGCACCCAGCACCCAGCTCCACCTCCCTGCCACGCATGGGTGCTGGCCCTGGCCCATATGGCTTAATGGCAAGAGAGGATTTAGCTCTTAGCATCAATCCAGTGCTTTTCCAGGAGCTGCTCCTGCCCGGCTCCCTGGGCTTCCCCTGCCTGGTGCCCACACTCTGCTCCCCGGGCCAGATGGCCTCCAGAAGGCTCCCAAATGTGCCTGTAATTAAAAAGCCTTGATTTTCCAAAGCATTTCACAGCTTACTCTTCTGACAATGAGATGGGGCTTCTTAGGCTGCTGCAGGGCAGGAGGAAAGGCAAACACGGCTGGCTGCCCTCGGGAGGGTTTTCCTTTGCAAACACGGGTTCTGTTTACTGTTTGTGCACTGGCAGTGCTTTTGAACTGGAAGAGAGCAGGTTTAGATGGGATATTGGACAGGAATTCCTCCCTGGGAGGGTGGGCAGGCCCTGGCACTGGGTGCCCAGAGCAGCTGTGGCTGCCCCTGGATCCTGGCAGTGCCCAAGGGCAGGCTGGACATTGGGGCTGGGAGCAGCCTGGGACAGTGCAAGGTGTCCCTGCCCATGGAATTAGGGGATGTTTAAGGTTCCTTCCAGCCCAAACCCTTGTGGGGTTCAGTGATTGACCCACTGGGGCTGTCCTGCACACCTGGGGGGCTCAGCTGCAGCCCATGAACCATCACTGCTGATGTGCCCAGCTGACCTGGGAGCCTTTCTGGCTGCACACTGAGCAAACAATTCCCTTCCATTCCCCTTGAGTGAGTCCAGCAGGGAAGGAACCAATCCCCACATCCTGCCTGCACTGAGATCCGTTCGAGTCAAAGTCCAGCACTGGTTTATTCCCTGCAGCACATTCCCCATCACCTTCACTGTAATGTTCCTCCTCATCAGAGTCCCTTCCTCCAGCAGCGTTTCCACAGCACGTCTCTGCAGGAGGAGGCTGGGGTTTATTTCTCTTCCCTTTTGTTCAAGTTCATTTGTATCCTCGTGGCATTTCTAATCAAGGACTCGCACCCCTTCCAGCTGGCAGGCAATCTCCTGTGCTGCTGTTGGAGCAGAAATAAAATGAGTTTATTGCAACAATTGGCCTCGGCGAGGCTGAGCTGTGGCAGCTTTGGGGACCCCCAGCACCCCTGGGTTTGGCTGATCCCTGCAGCCTCCTCGTGACCTTTCTGCAGCTGCAGGGCTCATTCCTGGCCGGCAGCTGCAGCTCCTCTTCTGTGGTTTTTTGGGAGCATTTCCTGCAACAAAGGTGCCGAGCAAAACCTCTGAGCTGGCTCAGATTTCCTGGCTTTGGCTGGATGGGAAAGCAAAGGGGGAAAATCAATGTCCCAGAAAGAAGAACTGCCTGGTTCTGTGTCTGCCCTCACCTTGGGCACGCTGGAGGGGAATTGGGAGAGCACTCCCCTCGTGCTGTAAATGCACCCTGAAATCCCAGCAGGCTGGAAGGACAAAGCTCTGGGACCCCGAGGGGAGGCTGCAGGGTCCAGCCCTGCCCCAGCACCCAAACCCACCCGGGAAGGGGCTGGACACGGCCCCAGCCCTGGGGAGCAGAGGGACAGTGGCCTCGCCTGCCCTGCTCAGGCTGTCACCTCCCCAGGGTCCCTGGGCAGGCAGAGGAGCAGCCTGGCACAGAGGTGGCACAGAGGTGACACAGCCCAGGCACAGCCGTGACACAGAGCTGGGATAGCCCTGGCACAGAGCTGGCACGACCCTGGCACAAAGGTAGCACAGAGGTGGCACAGCCGTGGCACAGAGTTGGCACAGCCCTTTCACAGAGGTGGCACAGCCCTGGCACAGCCCTGGTACAGCCCTGGCACAGAGCTGGCAGCTTTCCCCGTGGGGCTGCCCCGGCTCTGGAGGACGGGGCACATCCCCTGCTCATCCCCTGCTCATCCCCAGCGATCCAGGCTGGGGCTGCCCCAGGCTCTGCCCCCTCCCCGCGGGCTGCAGCCGGGCTCTGGCATTCCGGACCCGCAGGGAACGAGCGAGTGTCCTGTCAGCCTTCATTAGCCCCTCCAGGCCGGGCAGGGACAGGACTGTCACCTCCACAGGCTCCGAGAGCCGCGGGGAGCAGCGGGGGCGGCTCTGGGGCTGAGAAAAGCCATTGCCTGAGGAAGCAATCGCTCCATTCTTAAATGTGTGAGCTAACAGCAGCCTCCTTTGCTGCTTGGGATAACTGAAGGGTCGCTGCAGGCCCCACATGGTATTTTCTGTACTCTCTCATTTTCTGTGGCCTCTGTTTGTCTGTTACGGCTTCTGGGGCTGCAGAGGGCTCTCAGTGAGCTGCGTGGGGGTTTCCAGCGAGCAGGAACATTGCAGAGCATTGTGAGCTCTGCCCACACCGGGGGTACTGCAGCACCGAGCCCTGCAAAGGGCACCACAGGATGGGATCCCAGCTGGGGCTGCTCCCAGCATGGAACAGGATCCCAGCTGGGGCTGCTCCCAGTCCAGGATGGGATCCCAGCTGGGGCTGCTCCCAGTCCAGGATGGGATCCCAGCTGGGGCTGCTCCCAGTCCAGGATGGGATCCCAGCTGGGGCTGCTCCCAGTCCAGGATGGGATCCCAGCTGGGGCTGCACCCAGTTCAGGATGGGATCCCAGCTGGGGCTGCACCCAGCACAGGACAGGATCCCAGCTGGAGCTGCTCCCAGTTCAGGATGGGGTCCCAGCTGGGGCTGGCACCTCGGCAGGGGCCGGGCTGGGCAGGGGGGAACGGGGCAAGGGGCAAACTCTCCGAGCACATTCGTGTGTCCTGCTCTGCTGCCAGACAGCACAGACACAGGGCCACCAGACAAGTATCTTGGGGACCTGGGGGACCTGGCAGAGCTGGCAGAGCTGGTCTCTCCCTCTCCCCGGGGAAGCCAGGAGCAGCACTCGGTTCCTGGAGTCACTGCCCAGCCCAGAGCGTTCCCTTCCCGGGCTCACGGCTCAGTCTGGGGGTGCTGCTCCCGTCCCCCCCATCCTGGGATCTCTCAGCTGCAGCTCTCCCGGGATACCTGCTCAGAGCCTCCCCCTCCTCCTCCTCTCTTTCTGTTCCAGACCAATTACCGGCAGCTCGCACCCAAAGGCAGCCAGCCAGGCGTTTATGCTGCAGCTGCCTGATCTGCATGTGCTCATGCTAATGGTGTGGAAACGATTCATGGCCGGCTTTGTGCTGAGTTTCCTGTGCCTTGAATTGAGCTCTGCTTGGAAAAAGGAGAGACCGGGTCCTCTGGATTTGAAATAATTCAAGGGGGAACTTTCTGTGTGCTGCTTACCTGGTTTTCAATGCGTTGCTGATGTAATGCTGTTAGCAGGATGGGCAGGGGTCTGCACGGAATGTACACTCCACACGGGCAAATAACACAAATATTCCTAAGAGGAATTCGTATTTATTCCTAAGGGGAATGGGAGAAACATTCTGTTTGCAGCCAGAGAGCATTGGGAAAGTCTCTGGAGATAAGCTGCATTGCCAGGAAAGTGGAGCAGTTGTTCTCCTTCCACAGGGGTTTTATGGCAGCTCTAAATCACTCGGAGATGGGCAGGATAAGGCACCTGAAGCAGCCAAAGCTGCGGTTCCTCCCAGCACCCGCAGGCAATTCCTCCTGCTCCTCTTCCTCAGCCCCGGGAGCCGCGGTGGGTGCAGCCCCTCCTGCGGCTGTTGGGCTGGGTGGGGCACGGCAGGGGACAGCGTGGCACCCATGGCTCCAGGGTGACAGTGGCACCGTTGGCTCTGGGGTCAGAGTGGCTCTGGTGGCTCCAGGGTGACAGTGGCACGGGTGGCTCCAGGGTGACAGTGGCACCAGTAACTCCAGGATCACAGAATAGCTCCAGTGGCTCCAGGGTGACAGTTGCACTGGTGGCTCCAGGGTGACAGTGGCCCTGGCGGCTCCAGGGTGACAGTGGCACTGGTGGCTCCAGGGTGACAGTGGCACTGGTGACTGCAGGGTGACAGGTGGCTCTGGTGGTGTCAGCAGGAGCGCCAGCTCCATCAGGGAGCGTTTCAAACCCTCCCTGTGTGTCTCAGTGTCCCTGGAACAGCCTGGCACCCCTGCAGCAGGTCCAGGGTCCCTGGAACAGCCTGGCACCCCTGCAGCAGGTCCAGGGTCCCTGGAACAGCCTGGCACCCCTGCAGCAGGTCCAGGGTCCCTGGAACAGCCTGGCACCCCTGCAGCAGGTCCAGGGTCCCTGGAACAGCCTGGCACCCCTGCAGCAGGTCCAGGGTCCCTGGAACAGCCTGGCACCTCTTCAGCACGTCCAGGGGAGGGCTCCCGGTGTCCCCAGCCCAGGGGATGGTTCCCAGCAGGGGTTCAGGTCCTTTGCCATAATGTGATTTCAGGGGACAGGGGTGATTCCATGTGACACATCTTTGCAACCTCGGAGAATCCCAAAGGAGCCAAAGGCTGGCAGGATGCAGAGCCTCTCATCTCTCTGTCATTGCAGCTGGAAAAAATAAGCACCAAGCCCAGGACTTTGCAGCGTTTCCTCTGGGAGACAGCAAGGTCCCGAACATGATACTATAAATTAATTATTTAGATTCCAGCCCTGCAATGAGAGCCATCTGGCCAGATGCCTTTACCCTTTCCAGAGCCCCCAGGAGCTCTCAGCACTCCGTGCTGGAGGAGAGAGCTCTGCACGTGTATCTGAATGGGCTGGCTCCTCCTGCCCTGGAACAAGCAGAAATAGACCCAAAACCACTCTCAGCTCTTGGGTTCCTCAGCCGTTCCGTTTCCTCTGGGATCAGGGCAGGCCCTGCACGCTCTGTGCCCTAGGAAAGGTGCACGTTTGTCCCCGGGGATGTGGATTGTGCGATGGAAACCGCCCAGGCCGGGCTGGGACCTGCGGGGCTCAGACAATTCACTCCGTGCTCAGAAAATTCCCGTTCCCAGGCCGCGGGGGCTCCGCTGGCAGCTCGGTGCGGGAGGGACCTGTTCCCCTCGGCCACGGCTGGGATTAACGCGGCAGCTCTGCACCCTCACAGCTTCAGACGCTGGGAGCCTCCAGGTTTGGGGCACTGCCGGGGTCCCCGCAGAACCCAGGGATGGGGAAAGACAATCCTGGTCTGGGAGAAGCTCTGCAGGAAGCGGGCAGAGGCGTTCTGCTGGTGAAACCTCGGCGTTCTCCTGGTGAAACCTCGGCGTTCTCCTGGTGAAACCTCGGCTGCAGCAAGCCTGACCCAGGGGAGCCCAGCCTGTCCTTCCCGGGGAGAAGACAAGAGGGAAAGAGTTAAAATCTGTCTCCAGGCAGGAGAACAAAAGCACCATTGCACTCATCCCGCTCGCTGTGCTCATCTAATTACCTTATTTAACAGGATACCCTCTCATTGATTTTAATTACTCACATAATTTGGGAAGTAATTCACAGTACATCCCTGCAGGGTGCATGAGTCTGAGCCGGGAACAATGTGCTCCAATCTTCCCGGCTACAGCAGAGGAGGGAGGCCGAGCGCAGCCCCGCAGGCCGGGGGGCCCTGGGGCCCTGTCCCTTGGGAAAGGCTCCCGGGGAGCCGGGATCACCCGCGGTGAAATGCTGTCACCCGTGGGGTGGCCGCAGCTTGTCCCTGTCACAGCCCCGAGCGCGGCGCATTTTGGGGGTGTCTGGGTGGGGAGCAGCGGTGCCCCGGCCCCAGCTGCCCCCCGGGGGGATCCCAGCAGGTCCCTGCAGCCCCGGGCGGAGCAGCTGCGGATCCATTGTCCCTTTCAAACGCGGGGGGTCCCGCCGGGGATTCGCTCCGTGGCGCTGCCGGGGATGCTCATCCCTGCCCAGCCCAGCATCCCCAGGATCAAACAACGCCCGGCACTTCGAAATGCTTTTTTCCACAGGCCGGCCATTTGAACGGGTTTGTTTTTTTAAAAAAACACAGTCTCACACGGTTTAGCAAAATTGCACCCCCAGCACGCGCTTGTTTGGTTTCTTCGCTGTCTTTTGTAAGTTCCCCTGCTTAATTAGGATGCAAACAATCCCAGAGGAATGTTTAATTAATATTATAAAGCAACAATGGGATGATTAAGCAAGTCTGGGCAGCTGCTATTTATACGCAGGACATGTGGCACTTGTTGGGGGCAAGCGTGTCGAGGAAAAAAAAAATCATTCCACGCATCTCTCCGTGCAGTTTTAGTGCTTGTTTTAATTGTCTGGTCGAGGCCTTTTCTCCTCTTTGTGTTGGCTCAGGCAGAGCGAGAGGAGCCGAGATTTAGCTCGGGCTCTTGTTCAGCGTAATCGCAGTGAAAGCTCCGAGCCGAGGAGGCTCCTGCCACCCCTGCCCTGCCCCGAGGGCTCCACCAACAGCCCTGCAGAGGCTCCGGGCAGGGAATGCCCTAAAATGGGCCAGGAATAGCACCTGGGAGCGCCTTGGAGCAGAAGAACATCCCGGAGATGGGGACAGGCTGGGAAGGCTTTGCCAGGAGCAGCAGAACCTGCTGGGATCCCCGAGCCAGGGCAGGGGTGGGATGGGTGGCCAGGGATCACCTCCCACCCCTCAGAACCCATGGGGGGGTTGGAAGGGACCCTGAGCCCAGCTGGTTCCACGCCTGGGGCACCTCAGGGGGTGAGGTGTGCTCCTCACACAGCTCCGTGATGCTCCCATCCCCCAGTGCCTCCGTGGGGTTTAGGGCATTTCCCATTTGGAAATGATTTCTCTGCAGCTTCTCAGAAGCCTGTGCACAATCTGAAGTAATTGTATTTGCCTTGGGTTGAACTCTTTTGGCACTTTCTAAAAATAAACACTTGATTTCTCCTCTTTCCCGTGGAGCTGCCTCTGCTGGGAGCAGAACCAAACTGGTAAAAAATTAAAGGAAGTGGGAAATGCAACAGAAGGGAGGCGAGATGGCAACAGCACAGCCCCAAGTCTGTCAGGAACGTACAACTCACAGCAGACAGTGGCAGATAAATAAATCCACGGCTGGCAGGGGCTGGTCCTGGGCCCCAGCTCCACACGCTGGGTGCTGTCCCTGCCTCTCTGCCCCAGCCCTGGTGAGGCAGAATCCCAACCCTGGGAGCCCAGGAGCCCAGCCCTGAGCCAAGCACCTCAGCAGCAGCACTTGGGGAGCTCCTCACCCTAGCACAGCCCCTAGAGCACCCCATCCCTGCCCTTTACCCCCCAAATCTGCTTCTGGCAGCTCCAGGGGCTCAGTCCCACCACGGCAGCAGGGGAGACACCCAGGAGCCTTCTCCCTCCTGCCCAGGAGCAGCTTTTGCTCTGACTCATCCCGACGTGTCTCATTCACCACCTCACACTTATTCAATTATTACTTCAGCCCTGGCCTCGCTCTGGGGAGCTTATCTCACACCAAATCCTTCTCAGTCAAGCCCTAAGCGCTGATTGTTTCAGAAGGAAAGGGCCCAAAGCCGCCTGTTGGCTGCTAATCAGCCTCTGTGTGGTGTGTTGAATAGGGGGAACACCCTGAGCTCGGCAGGGCAGCAAATCCAGGTCCTGCTCCTGCCCGGGCTGATGGGGAGCTGCCTCCAGCTGTGCCAGTGCTTTCTGACACGCCACAATCCCAGCCTGGCCCTGCAAGAGCAGCAGCTTCCTCGGGCCCTGCTCCTGACACCTGCATGGAGCCAGGTTCACCCAGCACCCCTGGCAGAGCGTTTGGAGGGAGCTGAGTCCCCTGTCTGAGGATTCCTTCAGCTTGAATCCATCTCCTGGGCATGCTCAGCGCTTCTGAAACCTTGGGGAGAGGGGCAGGTGGATGTTTTCCTCGTTCCCATTGAGATCCCTGTACATTTCTAACTGGAGTTGAGAGTTCCTGTTTGCCACTGAGGTTTCTTGCCAAATTTTGGTGCTTCCGCCCTGGATGTTTCCAGGGTGAGCTGACCCAGGTGCACAGGACAGGGCAGAAACCCTCAGTGTGGAAGTGTTGGTTCATCACAGAATCACTGAGGCTGGAAAAGCCCTCTGAGATCAAATCCAGCTGTCCCCCAGCACTGCCAAGGCCACCTCTGCCCCGTGTCCCCGGGTGCCACATGCACAGGGGTTTGGAACTCTCCCAGGGGTGTTCCAGAGGCTGCTCCATTCCTTCTGTGTGTGTTTGGGGCAGCTCTGGTAGTGCTGCTGCTGTGCCACAGCCAGCCCTGCCCTTTGCTCCCCTGTGCCTTCCCCTGTTCCTGCAGGTTAATCTGGGAGTGGAGCTGGAGCTGGCCGGTGTCGGGTCTCCCTCATTTCAAACATCATTTATCACACAGGATTATCCTGCAGGGGCTCCTGTGCAGTCATATTTAATAACGTAAACGGCTTCAAATCAAATGATTTCTCCTGTGAATTGAAGCTGAACTGACACAGCAGCTTGACACTTCTTATTTCCAAAGCTAAATGAAAAGTGGGTGTAGGATGCAGGATGTCAGCAGCCCTCAAAATGTCACACCCACGATGGAACCACGGGCAGGGAAGCCAGGTGCAAGGGAGCTGGAGTCAATTGATCCAAGGATTTGGAACAACCTGGGAAGGAAAGGGCAGCAGAGCTGCAACACTGCTCCCTTCCACTCAGTTCCCTCAGCATTCACCTAAAATGGACTGCAAGAAACTGGATTTCCCTGTAAAACACCTGCAGGGGAACACTTGTTTCTCTGCAACACCCGAACAGGCAAGGCTTAGGGATAATTCCGTGTGGCAGAGGGCTCGGCTGGGGCTGCTGCTCTCCTTGGGACCCTTCTGGAGGAGACCCGGGGGCGTCTCGGCTTTCTGGGCTGGAGAGCAGCGCTGGGAGCATCCCCGGCTCCCGCTCGGCACAGGGGGGCCTCAGCCCGTGCCGCAGGCTCCATAAAGCTCCAGTGTGCAGCCCGGGGAGCCGCTCCCGCCCCATGAATTTGCCCTTTGTTGCTGTTTGTGGGCGGCGGCAGCAGCCGCCCGGAGCATCCTCCCCGCCCGCCCCGCACAAGGCGCTCCTTGTGCCCCGCAGCTGCTGCCGTGCCAGCGCCCGCTCGGGCTGGAGCCTCGCTGCTCCCGAGGAAAATGCCGGGGATGTTTGACCTCCGGCGTCTGCCAGGGCTCATCGCAGCGATGCCGGAGTGCCCGAGGGGCAGCCGGGGCCCGGGCCGGAGCCGGCAGGGCCGGGCCAGGATGGGGCTGCACTCCCAGCTCTGTTCCCCGCGTGTCCGAAATCTCTGGGAAATGATTTCAACTGCTTCTGGTGCTGCTCCCTCTGAAGAGCGTCCCCTGGGGATGAGGGACAGAGGATCCAGGACAGCGGGGACACCGGGGTGTCACCACGGGAGGAACGAGCAGAGTTCCCTCGTGTCCTGCAAAGTGAGGGGGAAAGGCTGGCTTCAGTCCCGGGAGAATACAAACAGTGTTCCCCCACTTCCCTGGAATTAGGAACTAACCGAGCAGGGGAGCTCAGCCCCAGCCGGGAGCAGCCACAGGGCAGGGCTGTGCCAGGGCTGTGGGAAGCTGCAGCATGGGCTGATTAGCCCTGGCTGGGGGCTACTGAGCCCAGAGCCTCCCCTGCTCCTCTCCCTCCTCCTGCACGGGGTTTGTCTCCAAATTTGGGGAGTTTCCTTCCAGGAGGAAAGACAGAGCTGTGGCTGAAAGCCAGAGCACCGACCAGCTGCTGCAGGGAGAGCAGTGCCAGGTCCCAGCCCAGCCAGGAGGGTGGCAAGGATGTCCAGCCCCAGCCAGGGGGATGGGGAGGATGTCCAGCCCCAGCCAGGGGCATGGGGAGGATGTCCAGCCCCAGCCAGGGGCATGGGGAGGATGTCCAGCCCCAGCCAGGAGGGTGGCAAGGATGTCCAGCCCCAGCCAGGATGGCCAGCACATGCTGGTTATTCACTAAGTGGCACCTGGGCCTCTGGAAAATCCAATTTCGTTCCTCAGTGCCTGGTCCTGGCAAAATAAAGAAAGCATTCATTAGTTTTGGTGATTTTGCAAAGGTTAATGGTGAATTTAACATGAATTTTCAAGTTTTTCTGGTGGCTGCAGCATGCAGGACCTCCCACATCAGCCACTGCAGGAGCAGGAATGCAGCTCAGAGCCAGAATAACAAACCTGGATTTGAGTAACCTGGGAAGGTCTCCCTGTCACTTGTTTGGGTCAACATCACAGCCTGCAATTAAAACTTCCCAGTGATGCAGAAGACGTGGGATCATCTGATCCAACCCACACTGGAGGGGAAAACATGACTTAAAATAACCTTTAGAAAACACTGAAAATAGACAGATAAATACAGGCTGGAAGTGTGAGAGCAGCACATAGAGATGGCTGGAGTCTCTTTGGTGGAATTTGTGCACAGCTGACAGAGGAGCTGGGTGGCTCCAGGGGCTCCAGTGAGATTTTAAATGCACCTCTTTGCTCACAGCAAAATGCTGCTGTGCTCGGCTGGGCTTGGTCAGAAGCAGAAGCCTGGACTTCGGGGAGGTTTTCCTTTGCCCCTTTCTTTAGGACACTCTGCAGTGAAGTGATTTTTAACCAGTGAGACATTAACCACCAATGCTTCAGGACATTTCTGTCTGACACGGAACTCAAGCGTGTCCAGGGCAGAACTGGAGCTATTGTGCTAAAACCCATTAAAGAAGAACTTTTTTTTTTTTTTTTTTTTTTTTTTAAATCCAGAGCGCCTTGTGGGAGGCAGAGGGGAGAGGAGAGGGGTGGGACGCGAGGTTTGCGCCGCGGATATCCCGAATTAGAGCGATGTCAGCCTCTCCCACACTCCCATCTAGCGGCAACCTCGGCTGCGAGCGCTCCCCGCCGCTCCGCTCCGCCCTCCTCATCCTCGCTGAGCCCACGCACCCCATCCACCGCCCGCTCCGCGCCCCACTTTAGACAGGAGACGTCCAGCGTTCATTGAAATGACTTTATTACTAAAATATTTTTACATTTCGTAAAGATAACCGACCTGCAAACACCGTGCTTCTGCTCCTCCTGGAAAAAGGAGGTGCAGAGTTGGGCTGAAGACAAGCAGGTGAAGGACCTGTGCTTGTCCTGGTGCTTGGCAGTAGGCAGATGTTGTCACATCATCCAGATGTTTGCATCCAGTCTTGTTTGGGCTGCTCCCGTTCAACAGCTGCATCAGGAACAGAGCTTTAGAAAAACCTATTTACAAAAGCTGCTCCCCCTGGTTTGCAATAAACTGCAGCAGGTGCAGGACACGTCACACTTTAATTTCCCCTTTGAAGCAGCAGGGCAAGGCCTGTGCTGAGTTTTCACTGTAAGTCACATTTCTGCTCTCCCTGCCTCAGCAGGGAGTGAGGAGCAAACCCTGCAGCCCTGGGGGTTCAGCAGATCCCCAGGGGGGCCAGGGGGGCTCTGAGCTGCACACTCACAGCAGGATGGAGCTCCCACGGCTCTCTTCACATCCTGCTCTTTGAAACTTTATGAAACCAACAGGTATTAAAAAAAAACCAAAAGGAACAAACCCAAAAGGAAACAAAAACTCCCCTTCAGCTGATCAGGGACCACCAGCCAAAACTGGGTTTGAAACTGAGGATCATCCTCCAGGTCAGGCAAAGCTTGGAACAGAACCAGACTTGTGCATGTCAGAGTCACTGAGCAGAGGAAACACCTGCAGCACGAGAACCTTCAAAAAGCCAGGAGAAAACACCAGAGCTGCCTGCTGCCCTTTGGGAGGGGTGCATTACATCCAGCACGGGGTGGGGACACCTCAACAAAACCCCTGAGCCACCAGGAGAGGAACTCACATGGAGCAAACCCAAAGGCTGGAAAGGGTAACAAAAACACAGAAACAAAAATGAAAATGTACTAAAATTTAATCATTCATAAAAGCTGTAATTTAATCTGTGACAGTAAAACACAAGAAGCAATATTAGAGTTGGTTTAGTATATTATATATTTTTGCTTTTAAAGCCATAGAAATCAGTTATCCCGGTTTTTTTCCTATAAAAGACCCATTTTTCCAAAGCATTATGCACAAACATTTTTAATTAGAATACAATGGCTGAATGAAAATAATGATATTCTGTAACTTTTAAATATAAAATGAAGTCAATGACTCAAAAAGTTATTTGTTGCAGTGAGTTCAAAGGGAAATTTTGGATAATATATATCTATAGTTATAGATATAAAATATAACAGTGGAACATTTTTAGTGCTTGATGGGGAGAAATTATGATAAAATGGTCAATATGAATTTTAATTATAGTAGCAATCTCTAACATTTGAAATGCATCCATGCTCCTTGGGATAATCATATGCTAGAGTCAATTATATTTATTTTCACATCTGTTAATTGCTATTGCAAAGGAGGAGGAATATTGGCTTAAATTTCCAAGAGATATACACAGAGCAACTGCTTTTTCTGGGGACTGTGTGCAAACCATTTCTCAGATCTAAATTCTTCCCGTAGTACATAAAAAACAGAAGCTTCTTCTGATATGTTACTCATTTCCATAAGGTTCTGAAGATGGGAATGCTGGCACTTTCCATTTAGGCAACAGTTCTTCATTCCTGTAATCTGGAGAAAGTCAAACAAAATGCAAATAAAAGATGATGGGGGGACGTTTCTTACCCTGCTGATGAGATCAGTGACCCCTAAGTCCTGAAAGCCAACGGGCTGTGCCCACATTTTTCCCTGAATTCAGGGTGGTTTCCAGGCACAGAAAGCAGGAGATTGTGGAGAGTGCAACTCTCCAAATGTTGTGTTTTATCACGGACACAGAGCAGTGCCAGACAACTGCCACCCTCCTGCCCCTGCCTGATACTGCCAGTGCCCACGGCCTGCAGGGCTCTGGGATTCACCCCCGGGTCAGCAGCCCAGGGGAGGGGATTTCATCTTTCCCATTTGGGATTGCTCTCAAAGCCTGAGGAGTCAGAGCCCTCCCAAGCCATGGTCTGGCTGTGACCAACAGGATTAGGAGGGTGCTGGAGGGGGGAAGGAGATGGGCTCAAAAAGATGGGTTCAAGGTCCTGCCAAGCCAAACCATGCCATCCATCTGTGCTTCCAGGTGACTGAGCACAGAACTCCTCCAGCAGCTCCCAGTGTTGCAGTGCTGCTGCAGGAACAGGGCAGAGACTGCTTCCTCCCGGGCTGGGGAAACCCAATTCCATCCTGCCTGAGCAGGAGGGATCACCTGAGCAATAGGAAAAGCCACTTAAGGCTCTTCAGTTTCCTTTCCCAAGGCCATTGTTTCCCCACAGCCCCCAGCTGTTATTTTCTGGCACCCAAAGCCCCGGCTGAGCCTCATCCATCAGGGCAGCCCCTGAAGGGCAGAGCTGCCCTGACCCTCCTGAGCCACACCTGGGCAGCCTCAGGGCCACGGACAGCAGCACCTTCAGGCCTGGCAGAGTCCCCTGTGCTCAGGAATTCTGCCCTGAAAGCCTCCTGAGGCCAGGATTTGTCTCCAGTGCTGCAGGGCAGGGGCAGCTGAGCTGCTCTGCTCCATCAACGGGACAGAGCAGAGGCTCTGGGGGGTCCCAGGAGCCCCCTGAGGGTGACAAAGGCAGGTGGCAGAGCTGGGCCATCACCCAGTGCCCTCCCTTCCCCCAAATGGGGACATTTCTGTCCCAAACCTGCAGCCACAGAGCTGCTGTTTCCTTCCAGGAGCATGACAGAACAGCTGTGAGCACACAGCTCCCTGCCAAGATACACAGGAAGATTATTTATAGCTGTGTCCAGCCTTGGCGTGGTTTTTCAGTTGGGTTTGGTTTTGGGTTTTTTATGTTTGTTTTGTTTTGGGGTTTGGGGGGCTTTTTTTGTTGGGTTTTTTTGGTTGTTTTTGTTTTTTTTTTTTTTTTTGGTGGGCAGCTTTTTATTTCTGTGCCACTGAAACCCATGTCCCACCCAAAGCAATCTGTAACTGTCCCCAAAGCTCCCAGCACGGGGACAGCAGTGACACCAACATTTATCAGAGGATAAAGGGCAGCAGAAGTGAGCCCTGGTGGCTCAGAGCTCACAGGCCAGAGGGAGAACCCAGAGGAGTCAAAAGAAGGTTCCAGGAAGAGCAGCAGAGGGAAGGGGGCTCTGTCAGGAGCTGCTCTGCTCACCTGCCCCAGGTGGGGTTCAGACACCTCTTACCTGGCTCAGAGCTGCTGCATGATGGGAGTCTAAAGCAGCAGACATGATTTCTTTTTAGGCTTCTTCTTTTCCACTGGTGTTTTTCTATTTATCTGTCTGACCAGGTCATAAAAGATCTGCAAATGAAAAACACAAGCTGAAAAATCCAAGTGATAAAACACAAGCTGTCAAAACTGAGGCAGGCTGGGAAGCTGCAGTTGTGTAAATTCAATTAAACTGCTGGAAACCCAAAGCTCCCATCAGTGTGCAGAACATAAGGGGGCTGGAAATTCAGTTTATCACCACCAAAGCCTTCAGAAGAGCAGGGCAATGAAATGGCAACAATTTCCTTGCTTTGGAAAAATGGGAGAAAACTTGGGATTAACACAGGGTTTTCTAAGACAGGCACAACATCCTCCAGGATCATCCTGTCAGTGGTGCCCCGGGGCTGGGGGTGCCTGCAGAGCCTCAGAGCACCCCCCTGCAGGGCAGCCCTGTCCCCTGGCTGTCCCTCCCAACGTCTGAACTCTGACATTTCCACCAGGGCCCTCTCTCAGCTGCACAGCTTTTGTGAATGCTGCTGCTGGGAGTTGTTTTCCCAGCAGGACTCAACCCATTTATAGCAAAATGAGCTTTGCAAAAAATGCTTGGAGCTGGGTCACAGCATTGAGGAGAAATATTTCAACCTTCAGAGGGCTCCACCCTTGTCCTTGTTTATTTTTTCCCCTTCCTGGAGTGGCTGACAGCTCACAAATTCTTGTTGATTCCAAAGAAATTCAGAAGACAAAGAAACAGTTTATAACACACTAACAACTGAAATTTAAGATTTTCCTTTCTCATAAGTTAGATTATTTAGCTGCTAGTACTGACTGTGAGTACAGACGTCTGCAACAAGGTTTCAGGAATGCCACCACCCCTCAAAACAGTCAGTGTGCTGCAAGAGCATCTCAGAGGTCACCAGAAGGATACCCAATTCACTCTGGATTAAAAGCTTATCATATGAAAGGTTTGATTCACATTCAGCAAAAGCATGTAGGAATTTATCACTCTTTACCTAGATTTTAACAAATTTAGAAACTCCAACAGTAGTGAGAAAGCAAAAATAAACCCTGAAAGAATGCAAATGCTTCCCCAGCCCAGGAGCCAGCAGGATGAACTCCCAGTGCACTGAGCTGCTTCATTCACAGTTTCTCTTTGATTTCCTCAGTTTTTGTACTTTTCACAACTAGGAAATATCAACTGGCAGGAAACCAGACAGTGAAGATCCCCAGGAAAGCAGAAACTCATCTTCCAGATAACCACATTCTCCTCTCTGATGTGACCTCACTGGAGGCTGCAGACCCAGCAGGGCAAGAGGGAGACTCCCAGGTGGGGGATGAGGGGTGTCCCACCAGGCTGTGCCCCCAGCCCACGGGGTGAGCCCCCCCTCTGCCTGACGAGGGTCAGTCTGCACCCCAAAGGTGGAAATGCCCCCAGCCCAGGATCTGCCACGCTCCTGGGGATCTGCTGGATCACTGAGCTGCTCCTTCTTCACCACCAGTCCCAGTTTCACTCCAGCCCAGACACACAGACAAATCCCTGCTGGCAGCAGCTCTGCTGGATCCTCAGCACTGCACCAGGCTAATCCCAGCCTCAGCAGCTGCAATTCCCAGAGCCTGGAGCTCCTTTCCCTCTCCAGCAGCCCCATGCAGCACATCCTGCTGGCTGCCAGAGCAGCCCTGGGCCCAGGCCAAGATCCTGCTGCTCCTGCTTATCACACCCCCCTAAACGGTCCCACTTATCTGCTGGCACCAGCCCAGCTCTGCTGCACGGGGTCACCTTAGCTTTTGTGCCTGGAAACTTGGCCTCTGGCACAGGCAGATAATTCCCAGCACAGAATAAAAACTTGGTGCCTGATGTGGAGCAGAGTTCCCTCAGCACAACCCCACAGCCCCAGGCAGCAGGAGAAGGCACCCCAGAGCAAAGGGGGTCTCAGTTAAACTCGGGGAACTGCTCAGATCTGGCTTTGGGCATGGTTTTAGCAAGCTGGGGGCTTGCAGAGGGCTGTGATGAGGCATTTGCAGCCAGAAATGCAAATGCTTCAAAACCAACAGCCAGCACCACACAAGACAAGGAGCACAATGGGGCATCATCCATGTTTGGAATGGAAGCAGTTATCTCGACAAAATATTCTCTCCAGATAAAGTTTATCTAAGCTAAGAGAGTCACCCAGCCAGCTGGGCCTGCTCAGCACTCTCTGCTACTCCTGGCCCCTGAGAGAGGCCAGAGGAACACCTGGCTGGGGAGTCACCCTGCCTTTGCAGAGAAAAGGGAGCAAATCTCCTCAAAGCAGACAGAAAGCACCTAAATACACTGCATGGCAACCCTTCCCAGGCTGAGAATGCAGGATCACCTCCCCAGGCCAGAAACTCCTGCTGGTTTAGTGTCCTGCTCGTGCTGGGACACGGCAGCAGGTGGTGCTTACCTCGTTTACGTTGATTTTCGACTTTGCAGACGATTCTAGAAAGGCACAGTTACACCACTGTCGTGCTAAGTTCTGCCCCTGCTCTTTGCCCACCACTCGTTCTTCCTCCAGGTCACATTTATTGCCAACCAGAATCATGGGAACCTGCAGAGGGGCAAGCAGGAGGAGAGACCCATCAGCAAGTTCATGTACAGAGAGCTCCGTGCTGCTGTGGCTGTCGAACCGAGGAGGGGGAAATGCAGTATGAGAAATGCAGCAGGAAAAATGCAGCAGGAAAAATGTAGTATGGAAAATGCAGTATGAAAAATGCAGCATGAAAAATGTAGTATGGAAAATGCAGCATGAAAAACGTAGTATGAAAAATGCAGGACGAAAAATGCAGCATGAAAACCGTAGTTTGAAAAATGCAGCATGGAAAATGCAGTATGAAGAATGCAGTATGAAAAATGCAGCACTAAAACTACAGTATGAAAAATGCAGCACAAAAAACGCAGCATGAAAAATACAGTATGAAAAATGCAGCATGAAAAATACAGTATTAGAAATGCAGCACGAAAAACATAGTACGAAAAATGCAGCATGAAAAATGCAGCATGAAAAATGAAAACCAATAAACATTAGGAGATAATGATGAAGTGGCATCTGTCCCCCTCCAGCATCTGTCACAGCTGTGCCCTCCAAGATGTCCCAAACAGGTACAAAAGGAGGTGTCCCAGGGCAGCTTGGACAGGGCTGGAGCACTGGGGAGTGGCAGGAGTTCCAGCCCAGGGATGAGCTTTAAGGAGCCTTCCATCCCAAACTACTCTGGGATTCTGGAACACCTTCAACAAAAGGAACAAAAACCACCCAAAAATCTCTCCAAACAACCCCAAATCTCACTGCCAGCTGCCACCTGCAGGTGACAGGAGTGGCCCCAGAGGCTGCCCCAGCCCCACTTCCCCCTTGCAGAGCTGTGCACAGCTGGGGTTCTGTCACCCTGGCGCTGCTGTGACAGCTCTGGGGATGGCACTGCTGAGAGCAGGGCAGGATGGTGCAGCACCATTTCCTGTTTTCCTCACACTGAGGAGAAGCTGAAAACAACCCCTGAAGAGCTGCACCCACTCCATTTCCTCAAACATTGCATTCTTTGAGCAGATATCGAGTCCTTTCCAGCTGGAAAATAAGTCACTACCCGCTTCATTTGGTAATTTACTACACACTGTGTGGTTTGAATCTACTTCAGTGTTAGTATTTGTGGTCTCTTCCAGACACAACTACACTCAAGATTAATTTTTGTCTTTTAAACTCCCAGCCATACCCATTAGAAAATGATAATATTTTTATTTTTGAGACATAAATTTTCCTTATTGCATCAGGACCTGAAGTCACAGTACAGATGAAGCAAATGCAAAAAAAACCTTATTTGAAATCAGATCTACAGGATATTTATAACTCTATCAGCTTAGATAGAGTTGTAAATATCCTGTTCTTTACAGATTTCTAGATAAAGAGAAATTTTCTCATACTGAAACATGAAAATGTGTTTTGAACATATTCAGCAAAAAACTAAAGTGTATGAGGATGAGAAATAATAGAGCAAAAAGTGATACTGAGATGAGTAAGCAGTACAGGTTTGAAAGACATGAAACTCAGGCTATTAAAAAAGGTATTAATGGTTTAGCCAAAAAAGGAGTTTGGTGAGCAACTACCTTTGATCATTTACTGTTGGGTGTAGAAGATTGGAATTTAAACTCTTGCAGATATATATAATGTAATGATCTCTGTACTGGGACTTTGGACATATTCTGATATGAAAGACAGAAAGGAGCACATTTCCTAACTCACAAAAAGAGGCTTAAACATTCAAAAGGTTCTCAAGCTTTCAACAGGTAACACACAAAGCAAATAAATGCATTTTACCAAAGCAATCAGATCCTGAAGTCCAAAGGAAAGCAGCAGTGTCTGCTGAGGGATGAACTTGCCAGCTGAGGTACAAATTCCCCCTGCAAGCACAGCCCAGCTCCCAGCACAGGCTCCTGCCAGAAGGGATTTACCCCAGGGTAATCCCTGCCTCAAGGAAAAGCAGTTTTGCATAAATAGAAGCTCAGCTTGTTAAAGCAAGGAGGGGCCCAGGGCCACCCCAGCCAGGGAAGCAGCCCAGGACAGGATCCTGTCCCATCTCCTGTCCAACACCAAACTCCCCACAGCTGACTCTTCCTCATTTTAAAAAGAGTTTTAAACAACCAAAACAACAAGACTCTACCAGGCCCTTCATGGTTTAGTTCATGCCACTGTGTGACCTCCTTGGGTGACAGGTTTTGCCAAGTGACCGAGTTGAGAAGCTGCTCCAGGGCTGCAGAGAATTCCCAGCTGAGCCCTGGGAAACGCCACAGCTTTGAACTTCAACTTCCCCTTCACACTTTTGGAATAACCCCTGGCAGTCTCCAGTGCAAGGCAGCTGCAGAGCTACCCAGAACATCCTCACCCTTCTTTTTCCTTAACTTTGAGGGAAATAAAGCACAGCTAAAGCACAGAGAAAGAAGAAAATGCAAATCCTGGAAAGGAGTTTAAAGTAAAAAAAGTTAAGTAATGTTGTTTTCAATCAACTCCTACAATTTCAAAAGAATGTGGCTTCCAGGACATGGGAAAATTTGGTTTTGTGATGCCCCTTAGCAGGTGCTGTGCCTCAGAAAACAACATTGAAAACTACAAGGCTCTGAAAACTTACTCCACACTATCCAAGAACATTCCTTGAAAGAAGCTTTGTATGTAAACACACAGGCATTTGAGAGCAAACACTTCTTAACCATTTGCAGAAATAAAACCAAACATATTCTACTCACATCTTCAGTGTCCTTAACCCGTAAAATCTGTTCCCTCAGGTCCTGTAGGTCATTAAACGTGGACTGTGCTGTTATAGAATATACTAGTGCAAACCCCTGCCCGTTCTTCATGTACAGATCCCTCATGGCTGTGAATTGCTCCTGCAAGCAAGGATTTTTTAAAGTAATTAGCTGGTGAATGCAGCAAATGAATAGTTCCAAAGGAATACTTTCATTGTGCTGGAGACAAGAATACAGTGCCACACAGCATGGATTTACATATTTACCCCGCACAGAAACCCACTGGAGCATGGAAATTGAATAAAAGCATTAACACTCTTTCCCTTCAGTTGCTTTTGGTTTTTATTTTTTCCTTTAATAAAGAGCTTCTTGAAAAAATAGGGAAAAGATGAAGAGCAGCAATAAAACCATCTCTGCAGCCAGACTGAAATGCCAGAGCAGGCTGGACAATGCCAGCTCTGCCTCTGTGCCAGCAGGGACAGGACTTTTACCAGACCCACACAGCAACAATTTCTGCTCCTGCTGGTGAGAATTTCCAACGTTTTCTCAATAAAACCAACTTCCAGGGAGCAGCACCTGCCTGGGATGTGCTGCCAGCCCCCACAAGGTTTGTTTGGGCACAGGGCTGTGACAGCTGCAGGTGACACTGACACGGCCAAGGGGGCCAGCCCAGCTCCCCCAGCAGCAGGGCAGTGCCAGGGAGGTGCCAGGGAGGCTCCTGGGCTGCCAGCTTTGCTGAGGAGCTCCCCACACAGCTGATGGGAAGCAGCCCCTGTGCCTGGCACGGCCTGCAGGCTGTGGCCTTGCATCCTGGCACCTTGCAAAGTTCATGTTTAAAATCGTCCAGCAGCAGGGGGATGGCACAGGAGGCACCAAGCTCTGCGTCCCAGCACTGGGGCACCAGCTGGGGACAGAGCTCACCAGGCCACTGGCACTCAGCACGCTGGGTTTGGGTTATTTAACAAAATCCTGCAGCTGATTTACTGCTTTTGCTTGGGCAGGATTAGCATTCTTAACAAAGGAACTCCACAGCAATTAGATAAAGAAATGCCACTCACTGTCCCTGCTGTGTCGAGGATCTCCAGCATACACTGTTGACAGTCTACTTCCACTTGCTGGGGAAAAAGAGGAAAAAACAGCTCAGAATAAATTGCCTGCAATGGGACAGGCAAGAGGAATCTCAGTTTGTACTTCTGCCACAAAGGGCTCTTAGCAGAGCAGGCACCTGCACTGCCCCAGGGCTGAGCAGCACTGCTGTTAGAGGATTTATTATGCCCCAAGCCAGGCATTTGGGTCAGCTCACATGCTCCAGGACTCCCTTCATTAGCAAAGCTTAAATGAGCAGCTCACTGTAAACATCTCAACTTAAGTGAGATTGTAAATATCTCGACTTAATCCACTCTTACAAATCAAAGCACCTTAAAACTTTAATTTTTCTTTGCTGCTGGGAGAGAAGGGAATAAGGAAGAGAAGAAAATGCAAAATATTTCAGGATCCTTAAAGTGAGACGTTGCAAATCTTCCACTCACTGAGAAATATCTTGGATCTAACGAGGGTAATTCCAGAAAGTCAAGTAAATTTAACAGCAGAACTCATACCACAGTTTAATTTAATTATCACAGGCACAAATGTCACAAGTTTTTAGTGTATGTTTTGGTGTCTTTAATGCTGGTGACATTTCTGCTAATCCGTGAAACAATGGGTCACTTGACATGCAGCCAGGGAAGAAAGCAGCTCTGTGCTTGGGATTACATAACTCAGGGATCCTGCAAGGACTTCTGCTCTGCAATTCCAAAACAGCCCCAAGAATTCTCTGCTGCACTTGAAAGAAATAAAAATGATGGTGTTTTACCTTTCTGTATGAATCTTCTATTGTTGGGTCATATTTTTCAACGAAAATTCCCTGAACGAACTGTACAGTCTGGAGAGGAAGGAAAGAAGAAAAATACCTAAGTGAGCTGAACACAACCAGAAACATTCACAAAGAAGCACTTTTGGAAAATTAACAAGAGCAAAACTGCTCTGGTGTTAAAAATCAAGAGTAAGGACCAGAGAAAACGGACAAAATTTCAATTCTGAAAATAAAATTCGTGTTTTTTCTGTTAAAATCACATTATTCAAGCATATTTTCAAAACTTTTTTGCACGTCAGCTGTTTGCTTGCTTGTCTGAGAAAAGGTGATACCTTCAAAAATGTCTTTAACTTCACTTTAGAAGGATAAAAATCACCAAATATGGAAGACTTCAGGTTTCAGCAGAAGCACTGACAACCTGTGCACTGTGGAAAATGCACATTTCAGTGCAAATCAGCCCAGAGCTGCCCTGGGCTGCAGAGCCAGGGACACTGCAGGGCAGGGAGGCAGCCTGCACACACTCCCTGGGCACTGACCACTGCAGGAGGAGCCCTCACTCCACTCAGAGGGGAAGGCTTCCCTCCCTGCAGCCACCCACAGCAAATCTGCTCAGCAACTCCCACCCAGCTGCCACACGGATCCCTGACAGCACAGCTCTGTGCCCTGGCTTCTCCCAGGACAGTTTTCCTTTTCCTCTGGGATGCAAAGCTCCTTTTTCCTTTTCACCCACAATAATCTGCAGTAAAACAGCACAGGAGCATCTCAAGATTTGGGTGATATTTGTAAAACAAGGAGGTATTTGTGTGTGAAACTGAGAGCTGATATCCCAGCACTTACTTTTGTCCCTCGAAAATCAATAAACACACCAAGTACCTTTTGCCAGCTTTCACAAGTTTCATACACAAATTCTGCAAATTTGTGAGGAAAGTCTGAGAAGCCACAACCACCTCACTTCAAAATCGTTCTATATCACTAAATCAGTGCATTTTACACTCTAATGAACTAAGTTTCTGCTTCTCCAGTATGTTCTTGTCACACTGAACAGTTGTCCCAGTCTGCCTGAGTAACAGACCTCAGCAAAACCCTTACAGTAAGACCCCTATTAACGTGGATCACAGTGTTACACCAACAATAACCCCAGCAGGCAGAACTGGAGGATACAGATTGTGTTTTAGGATTGTTCCTGTGTATTTCAGCACAGCTGGGTTCCCACAGCTGCTCCCCAACGAGGCCCAGAGAAAGCAGCTCTTTGCCAGAGGCTCACAGGAGCACTGTCACATCTGTCCCCCTCTTTGGGGGACTCTGCGAAGCAGCCCTGAGTGTGAGAATCTGACAAACCCCTGCTGACATGAACACTCTTGATCTCTGATGGGCTTTATTTTTATTTATTATAGGTGTAAAGAAAGGCCAAGGGAGAAGCTTCAAATTGGGGGTGTTTCTGGGTTTTGTGTACATCCAAGACTTTTAGAAGTTTCCTCTGGGTTGTGCAGCCCAACTTTAGTTTCCAGTTCTCTGTAAGACTTTGCACCCTTGGAAATTGTGTCACCCACTGCCACTCCAGAAGAGTTCTGGCATCAGAAATGGGATAAAACTGCTGTACAGGAAACAAAAGTTGCTAAACAACTGTGGCTTTGTAACTGTGAAGGTTTTCTGCTACTCCACCACTGTTACCAGAAGCACCATCAGCCCTGTGTTGGCACAGAAGAGTTAAAACAACAAGGAGGATGGGCAGTGGAACAACCCCATATTGTCATCTGCACTCGAATGCAAACAGAGCTGGAAATGAACACCAGGCTCTTTGTTGTCCAGGTCAGTTTATGCAGTTGGAAGAAGGAAATTTAAAGTGACCCCCATATTATTTTAAATCCCACCTAGTAACCTCTCCTTGCTAATGCTTGGAAATACGTACAGAGACTCTTTGAAAGCTAAATATTATCCACTCCTAGCTGCTAATTGGCACTTACTGTGTGCTCCTATAATCATAATGGATCTATGCTGCATATGAATTACTAAATATGCTGACTTAGCACCCAGCCTGTCAAAAAGAATTTAACTTTTGTTTACCAGACTATTTGAGTATTTGCATTTCAGCTGTTCAAAAGGTCAGTGATGGTGCTGACTCAGACTTCCAATCACAAAGGAGAAAAATCAAGTATGTCAGATGCTGAGTAATTTTTATTTACAGCATACTACTAAGTGCCCCATTTCACCTAGTGAGTCTTCCAGTGTTACGTAAGAAAATTAAGATAATCAGGGAAGTGCTGGTGGGAAAAGTAATAGAGATTGCTTAAATTGCTGTGGAAGAACAGAGCTTGTAAAAAAATTACACCTTGTAAACATCTTGTAGCAATTAGGATGGGATTGCTGAAAGAGTGCATCAAATCTGATATACAACTGAATAATCTGTCCTCCTGTTCACTGGGGCTCTGCAGGTGATTTACCAGGATTATTACCTGCCTGTACCAGCTGAGTAAACAGTGGGGCAGGACAGGAAAGGCTGCTCAGCCATTATCATGTCTGTGACAAGGAACATTGCAGTTCCTTGTTGTAGATAACTTCACACTTGACTAGTTCTTTGCCTCTCTGGTGGAGAAAGCTGCTTGACTGGTGAGTGATAAATGGGTGACACAAGTCTCTCTCACAGGGCTTTGCTATCAACTCTGCTGTGTAAACCTCTCCTTAGGAACAAGACAAGCACTTAAGGAGTGCAAAGTGTCATCAGCCTGCTCCTCCCTCTCTGCACAGGCTGCAGATGGATTCTCAGTGTGGGGTTTTCAGCCCAGGTGCTCACTCAGGATGGAAAACACGCAGCCTTCAAGATGTGCAAAGCTGAACCCCCTAATTCTGTGACGGATTCCAGCCAGACTTCTCCTGCTGTGCCAGTGCTGGTTGGGCTTTTAATACTCACACAGATACTCAGCCACGTACAACACAACACCCATGCAGGAAGCAGACATGACACGCTAATTACCAGCAATTAATCACCTCTCCAAAACCATGACACTCAGCAGTGTCACAGTGGCTACGTGGAAGTCCTGGCACACAATAAAATCACATCAATTCCCCAAAACATCAGCAACCTGGTCTGCAGTGAGCCAGGCAGTTGGAGGGCTGGGTGTGGGCTCCAGAGCTGCTTCCCCAAACTCACCAGAGCGGACTTGCCCACACCTCCTGAACCAAGGACCACCAGCTTGTACTCACGCATGGTGTGGGCTGTTCAGAGAGCGACGACCTGCAGGGCAGGAGAAAAGCCAGCAGTTAAAGCACAGAGCTGTGACACTGTCCTGAAAGCAGCAGCACCCTTCCTCCACCCAATCCTCACAAGAATGAGAATGCCTTTACTGACAGCTCTGGGTTTCATTTTTCCACCCGAACACTCAGGTTGAGAAGGCCACTCCAAAAGCCCCAGGTGACAGGAAATGTCCGAAGCTGGATCCTGGCAGTGCTCAGAGAGGAAGAGGATGGACACACCATGGGACAAACACAGAGCCTGTCCCAGCTGTGCTGGGTACCACGAGCTGTCACTGCCTGTCCTCTGCTTCCTCAGCATTTTACGGCACAAAACCAGAGCACGGGACAAGAAAATTAGATCAGAAAGAAGCAAGTCAAGAGGTTTCCTTCTCCCCTCCACCCCCAGCAGGGAGGGATTTAGGTCAGTGTTTTCTCTCTGGAAAAGGTCAGGCCCAGCACACGGCTGCCAAGGCAGAGCTCTGCTCGCCCAGCACAGACTCTGCCTTTTTATGGAAATCTTGCAACTCCCTGCAGTCACTACGCAGCACCAGAAAACTTCTCGTTCTCCTCGAGATTCCCTGACAAATAAGGCAAATGACAAAGCCGGTGATAAACACTTCACACGGTGTTTACATTAGCAGCCAGGCTGGGCTGCCCCGCTCCCGGGGCTGCGGCAAACAATGAGCTCAGCACGAATCCCCCCTTCCGCAGGGACGCGCTTCCTTCCCAAGTAAGGCTGCACACGCCAGTGCTGGGAGCCTGGGCAGGCTCCACTCCTCCCAGGCATTTCAAACTAACGCTGCCACAGGATTTATGGGCTCACTGGCTACAGCCTTTAAAAATAAAGACGTTTTCCAAGGAGTTTGATAGAGAAATGTATCACTGTGTCGACTGCTGTGAGCATGCCATGAAGAACAGGGGTTGTATTTTTAGCTTTGCAATGTGGATAACTCCCTGACAATCTGCCTCAAGTTCATGTAATCATTAAATGGGGACAGGTTCTCTTCTGTCATTTTGACTCCCAAGGGGAAGGTGTAAACCAGAGCCAAGAGGAACCCCACGTGCTGCTGCTCACCCATCACAGGTCTGAGCTGAACTGGGACCTGCTGCTCAACTGGGAGCTGGGGACCCTCCTCAAACATCCCCCCTCAGCCTCAGCCTGCTCCTCGGGCTCAATGTCACCGCAGGATGGGTCCAAACAAGAATTTGAAAATCCCACGTGCAGCTGGAGAGAGACACACAAATTTCTGTGTTCGGTTTAGCACAACTTTAAATTCATTTTAAAGCCAAAATAACAGAAATAAAGGACTTGTCTGTGCTGAGGCTCTCTGCAGTTACACAGCCAAGCTGCCCTGCCCTCATCCAAGCCTTGGAGAGGGAGTAAGGCTCAAGCAATCAGTGCAGCCCATCATTTCAAGCACCTGGAGGAGGTTTTTCTTCAACTCTTGAAGCCCACATGAGCTGCAGTTGCCCAACTGCAAATTGTGAAATCAAGTCAAACTGAAAGGGGTTTTCCAGAAACTGCCTAAAAGCAGAGCAGGCGATGTCTGTGCACTCCAGGACACTGACAGCAGTTCTGGTTAAATTCTGGGAACTGTAAGCTCTCCTGCTTGAACATTTCCCTTACAAGTAACATTCACTTCCTTTCTTTTAAAAATCATGATTTTGAACGGGAAGGAGAGGGGAATTCCAATTAACAATTATTTCCCCCTTGATAGTCCCTAGAAATTAAAAGCTGATGCATTTTTTATAAAGCATAAATGCAACTTATTGATCCAGTTTGTCTTAATTTTCCTACAGTCCCGTGGTCAGCTCCACTGAAGAAAACCCAGAAAGCAATCAAGCTAAGGGTTAAATTTAGCTGTGAAGTATTTAACTTCTTATTTATAGTAGAAAATACTTGTGGGAAAGTTTAAGCTGGGAGCAGTACAAGACTAACTTCTCATTTCTTCTCTACAGTATTTGCTGATTTTTTTTCAGGTGCAACAGGAAACCAAGATCCTGAAAGACACGAGTCTTATTACTGTAAGCCCCACATGCCTTAATTATCTTGTAGCTCTTTCACAAGTATGTTAATGTTATCTGTTTATACAACATGAATAGAGTGCTCAAGAAATTACTATGCTGCATCCCAGCCAACTTTTCATTTGGCAACTGTTGAAGCCCACCTAAATACAGTCAGACACAGCAGCATTCATTTCCATCCAGAGCTCTCTGTAGTAGAGTCACATGCTGCAAAGCAATGGCTCCATTTCCAAACAGAATTAAATTATGGGTGTTAAGTGTTCCTTTAGAGTCAAGAGAAGAATATGATCACTAAAGAGCGTAAAAAAATTTAACTGCAAATGTTGTGAAACTGGTCTCATTAGTTCAGAATGCTGTGGTGCAAAAAAAAAGCAAAAGCTGAGTGTGTCTCCTTGCTCCTGGCTCCCTTTCCCCTGAGCTCCAGCAGGACAAGCAGGGGGCACAGAGCAGGAGTCACAACCCCAGCACTGCCCTGAGCTGCAGCTCCCTCTGCCCATTCCATCAGCCTCCAAAACACCTGCATCACCTACAGGGTAATAAATCATAGGGTTCTTTCACCTGTGTTCACAAAAACCCCTTTGTTTCTACACCATCAAACACCTGATATATCAGAGTCCATCTGTGTTCTGTACTCCTTAACAGGAGCATCTCTTCTCTGCTGCTGCTGTCACCAGCAGTGCCCAGGAAGGGACAGAAAGGGACATTCATCCATTCACAGCAGCAGCCCCAAGCTGCTCAGCTTCCTCCTGACAGAAACGTGAAGGGCTCTACCCTGGGAGCACATGGAGAGGTGAAAAAAGCTGCAGGACATTTGTGTCAAAATCCAAAGGCAGTGCAGGCAGAGGATCAGGCAGAGGATCCTGCAGAGGACAACAGGTGGATGCAAACACAGCTGAAGCTCCAACCTGAAATGTGGCTCCCACTCACCTGCAGCTTTCCTCAGCCAAGCCCCCGTGCACTCTCCAAAGGGCAGAGTCCTCCTCACCCTCCCACAGCCAGGGGCAGGAAGAAGCAGAACTCTGAGGGTATTTCCCAAGCAGCGGAAGAAGCAGGGCAGAGGCTGGGGGAGGTGGTGGGGACAAGGGCTGAGGCCCTTCAGGACAGAAACCTGATGCAAAAACGAGCTGCTTCTGTTACAGGAGTTTCAGCAATTCCTCAAGAAGTTTATGATTTGGGTGGTGACGAGAGAGAAGCATGAACCAAAATAACAAACACAGCACTGAAAGGAAGTGACTGCAAGAATTTCATTTATCAATTACCCCCTCCAATGTTCACAGAAATTTTATTTAAAATATGATGAGAACACTTAAAATTTCCTACCTTGGCATAAAAGATCTCTCATCAGTGTTAGCAGCTCTACTGAAGGTTCTTCCAGGCTCCCCACAAGGAACTGAAAAAAAAGAATTAAAAAAAGAGTTAATTGTTTTTTAAGTGTCAGCATTTGTGAAGCATCTCTGTAGTGCTTAAGCCAAAGCACCCTCTTCCTGTGGACTTCTCCTCCCTAGAATACTCCAAGGAAGTCTTCACTTACAAAAGATAAACTCAAACTAACCATGTCTGAGGTGCATCAAGTTCACAATTAATTTTAGAAGATGAAAACTTAGTAGAGAAAGTACTACCAGAAACACGGGAGAAAGATTTAGAGCAGCCCAAAGTGCTGATGATGTTACAGGGGGAAAACCATCACTCACCTGCTCCCAAGCAGCACTGCCACAGTAAAGCCCATTGCAACACCTACACAGTGCAATTATTTTAGGGAATCCATCAGGACTATGACAGGGACAAGATGAGCTTTAAGGTCTCTTCCAACCCAAACCATTCTGGGAGTCCTGGAGAGCAAACAACTCCCAGCAGCACCATCCCCCTGCCCAGGAACCTGCTGCCTCCTTGTCCAAGAGCTTTAGGAGCTCTAACATCTCCAGTATCCCAATCCTTTGTTCAGTACCACTGAACAGCAGCAGTACTGATGCTTCAGACAGTAATCACAGCATTGGCTACACCCTGCTGCTCTGACAGGCAAAGGGTCCTGCCTTCTGTAAGTTCAGCACTTTATCCTTTCTTTTCAAGGGATAAAAAAAGAATCAATTGTTCCTCTGGAATCATAGGAAGTTTAAATGAAAAGCCAGTATGCTGGTTTTTTGAAAATATTTCTTTTTAGCAGCTCTGGAGTCACCTTGGAGTCAGAGAAATCAAAACTGTGTCAAAACAGATAATGGAAGCTCTCATAATCCTTGTCAAATATTTTTCCAAGCATAAGAGAAAGTGAGTCTAGAAGACAGGGTGAGATGAGATATTGGGAAGAAATCCTTAGCTGTGAGGGTGGGGAGGCCCTAGCACAGAGAAGCTGTGGCTGTACCTGGAACCCTGGCAGTGTCCAAGGCCAGGCTGGACACTGGAGCAGCCTGGGGCAGTGGGAGGTGTCCCTGCCATGGCAGGGGTGGCACTGGATGGGCTTTGGGAACCCAAACCATTCCATGATTTTTCCTGAAGCTGCTGCTGCCAGCTCCAGGACTGCAGACAAACGATGGCTCAGCAGCACTTGGAGCCAGAAGGCACAGCCCGAGTTTAAATGAGGGTGAGAGAAAAGGAACAGAAAGAAGTGAGGCACAGAAACCACAGCAACAATTCCTAGAGACAATGTGAGGTGGCCTCTCGAGGTGCAGCTTCTACACCCACTGCACTGAGCCTGAGGGGTTTTGCTCTCTGCTCTTCCTTGGGAAGGATAGAGGAAGATGTCCCTGGCTGAGAGGAGAGAGGCAGGGAGCAAGGACCACTCACCTGGCTTTAAGGAAGGAAAAGGAGAATAACAGAAAAAGGAGAATAACTCCTTGCTCGCTCATCACTCACACCTCCCTTTCTCTGATTTTCACCAGCAGAAACCGAAATCAATATTGAACATTTCCAAGGGAAAAGTGGTGTCAGCACTGTGCACATTTGGGAGAGAAGCACAGATGTCTCTGTGAACTCCAGCACCTCCACTCAAGGCTGGCTGTGCCACTCCTGTGGCCATGCCCTTCCCATTTCCCAAATGAGAGGCAGATTCTTGGGATGTTGCAGCCACACGTCCAGGTTATTTTTATCCTGGCAGTTAAATACTGAATCGTGGCTACTATAAACAAACCTGTTTCATTTTCAACTTGTAAATGTTCTCCGTGCCAGTTTTTTTCAGTTACTATAAACTAGGCCATGGAAAGGGGTGGATTTTCCTTTTTTAAAAGTGTCAACTAAACATTGCTCAACACTCTACCAAAACCCCTCCATTACTCAGAGCCATGTTGGCAAAACAAACCCAAACCCAGCACTTCTGCAAGGGGAAGATTTACAGCGATCAAAACCACACTTAAACTGACAGATTCCCTCCACGGTGCTAAAAGAATCCAAACAAACAGAGAGAATGATGCAGCAGTGGAGGCTGGAAACACCAGGATCTCCAAGGATCTCCCCTTGGCTTGAACCAGCCCTGATGCTGCCCAAGGACAGCTCCTCTCAGCACCTGCTCCCTGAGCTGCTCCACAGCATGTTCAGAGATACTCAATTACTCAATGAAGTCAAAAGCACATGGAACACCTCCCTAATGCTCATCAAAGCTGTCAACAGTTATGAAATGGCTCCACCAGCCGTGCCGGGAACAGGGATGTGCATCCCAAATGAACGGGGTTTGGCTGGAAATCCCACAGTTCATTAGCAGATACCAGCCCTGAACAGCAGCAAGACAAACACTGTCAGAGATTATCTGTTAGTTAGGAAGGAGTTTACTTAATTAATAAAAATCACTGCCATGGACTCACTGCTCACAAAATGAGCCCTCTCTCCAAGGCAGTCAAATGCCCTGGCTTTAGGGTACAGGGAGAACTTCCTCTGCCTTTCCTGAGGCCAACACCAGAAAAATGAGAGGGAAGAGAAAAACAAAAGACTAAAAGACCAGACTAAGCAAAAAGCAGGACTTCAATGTGACTTCAAAAGTACAGTTTGACAAACTTCTGTTCACAGACTCTGCATTTATTTTCTTACTCATTATCACTGCGGTATCTGACACCAAAGTAAGTGTGTTTTAGATATTAACATTACATAAGAGGTAACATTTTATAATTTGTGCCAGGAATCTCAGCCTCAGTTTTGTAATTTTAATACCAAAATCATTACCATTTCCACTGACTGCTTTCAGCATCAAATCAAATACCAATCAAGGCAACAAATGTGTAATTAGCTATGCACAAGCCTGCTGTAGGATGAGTCATGACCCCACTGTGGTGCATTCCTGAAGCTGGAACATACAAGCTGTCCCTTGTCCAAATCATCAGTAATCCAAACCTAAATCTATTTTCCTTTTGTTTTTCAGGTAAAAAATAACCCCAAAAAGACACAGCAAGGAGCAGGCACAGAAAATAAAGCCGGTGACAAGCCAAATAAGCAAACAGGTGTGTGAGAACACGGGAGAACAGCACAGGCCAGAGGTGTTACCTGAAAAGTTCCATCAGAAAAGGCAAGAGAGCAGCCTTCAACTCTTGCATGCATTCCCAAAAACTCACAGCCCACCGAGTGCTCCCCAGAGCCACATCCCAGTCACCACCTTCTGCACCACTGCGCATCCTCGGCGGCTCCTGAGCCACGGCCAAGGCCATAAAAGCCTGGGCGAAGAGTAAAGTCCTGAGCAGCAGAGCCCTTCCGACTCCAGTGTTGTGCTGAGCTGGGGCTTTCAGCAAATTAACTGCAGCCCACACAAACAAGGCAGAGAAACAAACTTCTTGGAAAACAGCAATAATTCTGTCATTGGAAATAGTCATTTTGTGCACAAACGCTGTGGGATTGATCCACCTCAGCCTGTAATCTTTTGTGCAATCAGCTTCACGCTGAACCTGCAATTTCAAATAACATAATGTTAACTTCTATGGAAGTGACTGCCTAATTATTCATTGGAAATTGCTTTGCTATAGAAGCTCTCCAGGCAAGGAACAAGGGCTCTGGGCAGCTAAAGCCTGCCATGCTGAAACGGCTAATTTATTTTTTGTCCTATTGGTCTGCACTTGCAGAAAGTTGCTAGGGACATGTGCCAGCCAGACAAAGGCAGGAGGAAAGGGAGCCAGCAGCACAACTCAAAGACCAACACACACTGCATCCCCAAATTAGAACAAAGCGCTACGTCAGTGCTGGGGTTGGCAGCCTCCCCTCCAGCCCGACTGCGGCACTCTGCAAATTAATACCAACGAGACTGAGCTGCAAGCAGGACACAGCCACCTCAGCCGAGCACACTGAGGGCAAGCAAAACACACTCTGCTCAATTCAAATAGCTGGAACACTTGGATAGGAGGGACTGTGAGGTCACAGGTCCTCCCAAGCAGCGCCACGGCCACATTCGCCATTTCTCCTTTTCCCATCTAGCCCTACTGGAGGAGTTCAGCAGAGGGCTTTACACCATTCAGAGGAGTTCCCCACAGCTTTTCTTGGAAGAAAAAAATGAAAAAAATACTTCCTTTCCCCTTTCCTCATCAGCCAAACATGTAAAACATTAAAGGGCATCGCCATTAGACACAGCAGCCGTTCAGGGGACTTCCTCCATTTGCTGCCTAACACATCCACAACTTGCCACTGATTTCTAAGCCCTATAAAGTTTTTCATTCCTCTTCATTTCCTCTAGTGGAAAAAAATATCCTGACCTTTTACAAAACACATTAAATTCCAGACAGACCCGAGGAGGCTCAATTGTAGCAAAAGACCAACTCCATTCTACTTGGTAGGAATAATTTGTTGCGCTGATAGTAGCTTGGCAACCTTTGCCACTAGTCTTCCTGGTTTATATAATTAAGAGTAAATAAGTGACATGAGGTAGATAGATTACCACTGAAATTTCAGCTTGCATTTTAATTATTTAATTTCTGTAGTAGTAGTGACCAGACATTGGTCATAAAGCCCAGTTTGAGCTTACTTGGTCTCCAGCGTAAAAAATTTAATGGAGAGACGAAGTTTCCAGGCCATTAAGGGTTCCTTGAAACTCATCAATAAAATTGGGGAGGTTTAAATTGCTTTTCCCATGTATTTCAAAGTGACATTGGGTAGGTTAAGATTAGGTATTGGGAACAAAGTTTTTACTCAAGGAGTAGGGAGGCCCTGGCATGGAGCAGCTGTGGCTGCCCCATCCCTGGAAGTGCCCAAGGCCATACTGGAGCACCCTGGCACAGGGAAAGGTGTCACTGCCCATGGCAGGGGTGGCACTGGGTAAGCTCTAAGGTCCTTCCAACCCAAACCATCCCATGATTCTGATTTACACCCACCAGTGATAAATCCTAAGACTAATACCAAGCCTCTAAACATGGGGCATATCCCAGCTCTTCAGGAGACCGGGCTAACTCGCAAATTCCAGAAAACTTTGAGATTCTTTAAATCTCCCTGGCACAGCTGCAACAATCCGTGTGTGTCTTTGTACACTGGATCTGACCATGCAGCATGTTCTAAAGGTCAGCTTTGCATGTGCAGCCCTGAGATTTTCACTTGCCTGGTGTGTGGCAGCCACAAGCAACCAAACCCCCCGTTCCCACGCAACTGCTGCTCATTAAACGCCTCTTTTAACAACGATTTTCAGAATGAAAAGCCCCACTGACCATATGGCCACTTATTAATACTACATTTGTTTATCAGTTTAAATAAACCCCCTACAGCAATGAGTATCCGTGTAATGAGGACTTAAACACAGCACACAACGGATGTGTTTTAGCACTGCCAAGTAGGACTGCACCTCCTGAATGCTTTTCACAGCAGATTTTAAGGCTTGATAGGAACCTGAATAGCACTAAGTGCACAGAATTAACTTCAAATAGAGGGGAAAGTAACAGTTGCATTACGTTCAGTAAAGAAATTAAGTTATTTAATGTGGTGCTTAGTCCTTCAGTATTTAGCTCAGCCCCTTAATGCTGCTTCCTGGAAACTTGGGGCAGAGTGGGGGTGGAAACTGAATCTTCTTCTACAACGAAAATGAAACTTTCTTCTGTGTGAAGGTTTTAACTGAAGGAATATTCAGACAGTTATTAACGCCTCAGTGCTGGAGTGAGAGCTTCAAGGCCAGCAGGGTTTTAACCAAACCACTGCCAGAGCTGGCCTCTGCACCGGGGCTTCTCTGAAGTTTTTTAATCCTCCTGAACCTGCTTAAAAGGCCAAAACCCTTTTGACAATTCATCCTGGAATTTCCTTTATGGTGAATAAAAGGTGACATTAAAGGAAACAGCTCTGAAGGTTTAATCAGTTTTATACGAGCCATTTCAGTATTTATAGGTCAAGCTTGATTACAACCAAAATAGACAATTATACAGCTGCCTTTGAACAGCACCAAGCCCAAGGCCAGGGGCAGCTGGAGCCCTGCTCGCAGCAGAGGGGCTGGGTTTGACTCACACGGAAGGGAGGGCACATCCTACCCGTGAGCAGCCCTGGCATCAGCCAGTCCTTCCCCTCAACCTCATCAACACTATTCATACAGCAACCAAAAAAAAGTCGTATTTTTAGGATGTGTCTTTGAAATGATAAGACGTAGGGCAAGAGGAAAAAAATCATCTCTCCTGCATTAGTATGTAAATTTGTCAAACACATGGCCCGGGGACAGGCGGTTCTGCACTCTGGGCAGGACCTGAGAACACAGCACACTGCACTTCAGTGTTAATTGCCATCTCCCACAATTCCTGTGCCTTCCCACCAAAGTTAAAATTCCCACTCATCTGTTTTTTCTGGAGTAAATCTGCAAACACAGCATCAGCCCAACCCCTGCCCTCAGCACAGTACTACCATCACCGGTTTTAAAAAGTTCTGAAATCTCTTTCAACTTCTGCCCATGGAGACGCAGTGGATGTGAACTTGGCATGAAAAGGACAAGGGCAGTTCCAGCATCCCAGCTCTGCACACACTGCTTCCTTCTCCTGACACCTGCCAAGCCACCCCGCACCCAGCTCAAGTCTGCTCCGGTGCTAAAAGGATTTGGGTTCGATATTGTGTTTATGACAAGGGTTTGGGCAAACAGCTCATTTAACAGAGGCTGCAAAGTACTGAAATTACAGAAAAAAGGACAAGACCCACTTTCTCAGAATCACACCACCGAGGAAAGTGCCCTGGAGCGCTACAACATCTGTTTGATAATTTCAATTGGGATTCCTGAAAAAGCTTTGACTGCATTCTAGTGATCAATATGCCAGTGCAGTGTATTCACAAAACAAGGCAAAGCCACAATATTGTCATCTCCACAACTTCATAAGTGATCTGATGAGTTAAAAGCCCTAAATGTATAAATATTTCATGAGAAAGGCTGTCTGGAACCACTTCAGTCTGTATCTTTAATCCTAATGTTATTTTCAGCTACAATTAGTGTTGTAATCTAAAGCAGAAAGCAACAATTGGTTAAATTTATTTTATCTTCACCCATATTTACTTCATAAATCCAACAAGATTTCTCTTCTTCAGGCCTGATACCCAGTAACTGTTACTCAGCACAGGACTAACAAACACATCAAACCTCAGGGAAAAGCAAGACGTGCTGGAATGAGACTGTTACACAAAAAAAGGAGAATTGCACCAGAAATAGCCTTACCCAGTGAACTATGAGTTACTTTTAACTATCACGTGGTGAGTGGCATATAAAAAGATATTATTCTGCATGTCAGCTGTCAGTAATGAAAGTTTTCCTCTTCTCAGCTGCCCCTCCCTACCACTTCAAGTTTATTTGCATGAAAGAAAAGAATATTGCATAAAAATACAACATAAAATGCACTGCAACCAATACATCCAGCTGAAGTGCTCCTCCCACGCCCTCCGTGCTTTCCAGATTAGGGGTCTATTTCCAGCTAAAAATGTGAGAAATGCCTGATTCCACACAGATTCCTCCCTTGGACAAAAACCTGCAGCAGCCTTCCTTCCAGAGGCAGGGAGCAGCCCCAGCTGCAGCCAGTGATGCTCAGACCCATCACGAGCAGATTGCACTGCCCTGAGTTCACACGCAATACCCTGATTTAAACATGACAAGTTCACATTTTTTCAGTATTAGAACACTGCAGAACACAACAGCATTGAATCCAACAAATATTTCAACTAAAAAAAAAAAAAAAAACAAACCACCAAAACATTCCAGCCAGCCTTGAATCTGCAGTCATTGACAAGTGAAATGCAAGTGTCTGTTTTCCTGCAATGCTCCAGCAAGCAGCAGTTATGCAACACAGCCCATTGACACACACACTCCTGGTTGCAGTGCATTCCCAAAAAGCAGGGTTTTGACAAAGCCACTGTCACCCATTACAGAAATGCTCATCCTGCTCCTTACATTGAGCATAAATCTGAGTATATTTTACCTCACTGAAGTGATGAATAAAGATTTGTTTAAACTCTCAACACAGCCACTGCTGTGGGTACATCCAGACCTCTTGATTCAGTGCCTCAGATGGATTTAGGGATTTTCCATCTTATCAATATTCAAAATAAATAAACCACAATGCCTCGGGCCACCTGCTCAACAGGACTGCCATTGCCTGGCTCCCCACATTTTAAGTTAAACAAAGTCAAATAGGTGAAACAGCCAAGACAACCACCTGCAGCCATGGGCTCTGAGCAGCCCTGGGGATTCCTTTTCGGCTGTTTGTCCTGTTACCTGTTTATTCCCCTATATAAAAGCCCTATGCAGGGTCAGACTTCCCCCTCACACTGATGGTTTTGTTCATCAAAAGAAAGCAACCAGCAGTTTTCAAAGCATACCAAGTCTGCTTTTTTCAGCATCTGGATTTCTCCAAAAAAAAAAAAAAAAAAAAAAAAAAAAAAAATCCNNNNTGGATTTCTCCAAAAAAAAAAAAAAAAAAAAAAAAAAAAAATCCAATCTGTGCCCTTCCCTGGGTTCAGGTCAAGGCACTGCAGCTGCAGTGAGGAAGTGCCTGTTCAGGTATAGCAGGTATTTCCCAACTCCCAATACCTGCTGGAGCACTCGCAGCAGGGAGCAGAACACACATCAAAACATCAAAACACCGTCTTTATGTGGCCACGTCGGGGTTCAGCAGAGCCACCCGACCTGCTCCAGCAGCTGGTGAGAAAGAGCCCCAGCCCTGCCCTGGGCTCTGCTGCCACAGGAGAAACAGAAACAGGCACTTCTGAGCTCTCCTTCAGCCAGGTGTGCTGCCTGCCACAAAGCCTTGAGTGCAGCCTATCAATACAGAGTTACAGACCCCCAAATGACTGGAGATCCAAATGAGGGACGGGTTCTGGTGCCCCATCTCCTCCACACACACCCCAAAGGATCTTCCCACAGCACATGAATGCAATTTAAGTTTAAACACACCATTTCTGATCAGGAATGTAACGCTCAGTGGCTCCTCCTTGGGCACCACCCTTCTTCCCACAGCCTCATCATTTTAATATCATTAAATGGATTATTCTACACAACCTTAATTATTGCAATATTTGCAAGGGAAGAAGTGATCTCCCAGTAACCAGTTCCTGTCCCTCTGCAGATCAAAACTTGTTTCATAGCAAACCTGGGAGTAAAATGGCATCAAAGGTGCAGCACAAAGTGCTTCAGTGTAAAAACCAGGTACCAAGAGCTGAGCAGGCCCAGATGTGTCCTGGGTGATGCTCTGCTGTCACTGGATCCCTTTTCTTCAGAGGGGAGCTCAGAAAACAGGCATTAATTAACAAAATTACGCTATCACAGGAAATAACAGGAAGCTTCTAATAATGAGCCATTTAGCTCTGAAGGGTTTCAGTCAGACATGTCAAACCAGCTCACAGAGCACGTCAACAGTCACCAGCAACAAGCACAGCAGCTGAAAAACAATGAGCAGAGAACCTCCAGTTGTTGCAGCAGAAAGGCAGCACCATGTAACCCTCATAAATGCAGCCTGGTCCTTGCAAATAACAACCTGCTACCTCTGAGGACAGAGAACAAATGTCATCTATTTGGGATTATTCTGGCAGCCAGAATAAGCCACAGGTCAGGTTCTTCCCTGTGTCACAGGCACAGGAGGGTCACCACATCACCCCTGCTGCAGCACAAGGCTGAAGGACACTGCCCTGGAGCAGCAACTGCAGTTTCTTGTTCTCTCCTCAACTCCTTCCCTCCATCAGCAGTGGTACTGGAACAATTAAAGTCTATCTTCTTCACACCTACTTTAATCCTTTCTCTTCTGGTGTAACAGTTCAACAGGGCTTCACTTAACCAGCACAGATGGTTTTTCACTCTGGAGTCACTAAACTGCTTCACTTGGGTTCTTGCTTCCAAGAGTTTCTGAATGCTCAACAATAAAGGTTCAACAATGAGAAAGCAAAGGAGTTCAGCCTCTGCCCTGCCTCCCTCACCTCACAGGAAGTGAGTAACCCACTACTGCCCTGAACTGCAGGAGCCAACCACTCTGGGAAATCCTCACCCATAAAAACTGAGCCTCCCTCCCTGGCCTGACTGCCGCCATCCATCCCCTGCACAGGGAGCACTGGCATAAACTCATCTTCAGAACTCGATGCTCTATTTCACCATTTCCACTAACTGAAACGTCCTGAGCCTGATTCTACCTTCCAGGACCTGCAGGGTGCCCACGGGAAGGGTGGAGAGGGACTATTTACATCCCACACGAGTTTTAACATCTGAGCAAGACAGGCTGGACCGAGTAAGAGAGCTCAGCAAGATGAGCAGCTCTGTCAGAAAACTTTGGGACATCCTTACTTATCTCTGCCATTAGGTGTCATGTTTCCAGCAGCAGCAACTTTCCTGAAATGCAAACACAAATGCCTACAGGAAAATTTGACTCTGGGATTTAGAAGCACCCTTTTAAAGAGATGCTTCCATTAAAATTCTGTTTAATTTCCAATTAACTATTAAATAGAAGAGTAAAAGAAAATCAGTAACTACTTCAGGGCTCAACATAAAATGAACTGAGGCTATACTTTAACCACCGTCCTCACACCTCATCTTCAAAAAATAACACAACACCCCCCCAAATCATGGCCAAAAAATCCAAACACCACCCTAGGACTTGACCAAGTTTTAAAAGTCATGTCCCTCTTGAATCTGCTTCTGCAGAATTAAATACACAAAGCTGTAAGAAGTGATTGATATTCAACATTAATGTGGCTCATCAGAAATTAAAAGAAAGTGATAAAATAGGAAATCTCCCATATTACCCTAAAACCCAAAAGTTTTGATCAGGATCCACAGCCAAAGCCAGCTAAGCTGATTTTGGCAAGGTTGAAAGTAACACTGGATCAAGGATAATTCTGAACTTCAAACAGCTACACATAAAAAACACTTCAAATATAAAGCCTAAAGGTTTGAACTTCTGTATGTTCAAAAGATTCACTTTGTTTTCTCTAGGAAAACAGATAACATGTTCCTGTTGTCAGAGCATTAGGATTCCTCTTGAAGACAATTTTAAGTCTGCAAAGTTGCACAGAAGCAATCTGTTCTCTAAACACCCAGCACAAGTTCAAAGTGCCATCGAGTGCGCTGTGCACGTGCAGGGTACAAGAAAAAGCACTGCAATATAAAGTACAAACAAATGCTTGGAGTTGTTTATGCCCAAGACGATGATTCAATACACAATTAAAACTTTCATGTTCAAGTACATCCACATGTTACACTCCTGCCATTTAATTAGTTTTCAGTTTTTTTAAGAGCAGTCCTCAGACTGGCTAGGCAGCCACGACATGTATCACTAATAACCTATGTCTGTATATTTGCAGCATATGGTTTCAAATATAAATTGTTCTGATGCTCGGTGTAAACACCAGTCTCCAAATAAAAGCATTAACCTGTCACTGGACTTATGCTGTGCAAGTAATTCAGCCCCTTTGGCAGGAGATCCTCTCAAAACCTTCAGCAAAGCTTCTTACCCTAAAAACAGCCACGCCAGGGCCAGGACACGTGATGGCAGCCAGTGCTCAGCTCCCTGGGAGCCCTGGGGGTGACAGCCCAGGCCTGGGGTGCCACCGAGGTGTCCTCAGCCCTGCAGCCTCCTGGGCATCCCCACACGCAGGCTGTGAGCAGGATCTGCTTTGGAGGGGGATAACAGCTCCCTGAGAGGATCAAGGGAACGCTGCGTCGCAAACACTGCGCATGAAAACAGATTATTTTTAGAAGCGGTGCGAGCGCAGCACTTCCTGCCGACTCCACCTTGAAGAACGGCAGACGCTCTGTCACCCTCCACTCCAAACCCAGGATTTTACAACTTCTGCTACCTGCCACAACAGAGAGAAGCAAGGGACAATCTGCCCAGAATGGCAAGTGACAATTTCCCAGTTTGTAACTTGGCACTGAGAACTTCTGTTGGAATATGTTGCCAGTCTTCACTCACGTCAATAAATCGATGCCTTTTTTCCTGCCACAGGGATGAACAGAACATTAAATGTTTTTATTTATGACACTGATTTTTTTCCATAGCAACCGGATGTGAACATGGCATTCCCAGCGTAATGAAGTCACTATAGCAACGTGATAATGATGTCAGAATAATTAGACAGCATTTCATACTTGTGAAATACATTGCTTCTGTGAATTCAGAAAGTTGCAGAGACCACAAAGGCAAGAGTGCTCCATCTGGAACTTCCCTTTAACTTGCCTGGTTTTGGATAACTTCTCATTAAAGGCACAGAGCTTTGCTAACACACCATCTTCTGTTTCTCCAAGCTTCATCCATTACTTCCTGAACATCTCACAAATTCCCACATTGAAACCCTTTCAGATCCAAGGATCCACCACACCAAGGAGAATCACTGACACACCATTTCAGCATGGAAAAAGCAACGACAAAAATCACAACAGTGAAACATTTCACAGCAGACAGGCACTGTCAACTGCACAGACGCTTTCCTCAACTCTTCAGATAATCTGGTGTCTCTTTATGTGAAGCAACACAACTACTCAGAGAGAATTACAATAGCAACAGAAATTAGTGTGCCAATACAATACTCCGAAGGCAGACAGGCGTTTTCAAATCAAACAACTATTTTAAGACATATTATCTCCCCTGTTTAGCTACTGAAAGGAAAAAACCCAGTTTTCATGGTTTGCCCTTCCTGTTTGCAGCTCCTTCCAAGCTGTGAGCAAAGCAAGACCCAGTTCCAGCTCTGTGTCAGTCGGAATTGACTTGCTGTGTCGAAACCCCAACTCTCCCACTGAGGAAGCTTCACAGGAATCCCTGCGCCAAACCCACACATTCTGTACCTCAAATATCGCAAGCAAAGACACCAATTAACGAGAAGTAGAAAACACCAAAGTTTCCCTATGCAGAGAACAGTTTCTCTTTAAAGCAGCTGAAGGAAGTGCAAGAAACCTTTTCAGAGCTGAGGTGGTCTGAAACAACCAGTTCTTGGGAATGGAAGATGAGGATGGAGTGGGAGGATGAGGATGGGCCGGGAGGATGAGGATGGGCCGGGAGGATGAGGTTGGACCAGATGATGAGGATGGGCCAGCCCGTTGCTCCACGTGGCTCACGAGGGGCTCCCCCTCGCCTTGTCCCACCTGTCCAAACCTCCTGCCGCCCATCCAGGAGCAGGTCGTGAAGCCTGTCCCTCACCCTGCCGTGCCCCTGTCCCTCGTCCTGCCGTGCCCCTGTCCCTCACCCTGCCGTGCCTCTGTCCCTCGTCCTGCCGTGCCCCTGTCCCTCGTCCTGCATCCCCCTGTGCCAGCCCAGCCTCCGTGCCTCCAGCCCCGCTGTCCCTTCACCTCCGCTGCTCCTCGGGCCCCGCACAAGCCCCTGCGCCCCTTCCCAGGGCGGGAGCAGCGGGCGAGGGACGCCCCGCACACACCTGACCCCACGAACACCGCAGGAATTCCGCTCATCTCCGGGCTCGGCGACAGCCCCGGCTGCGCGCAGCCCGCCCGGTGCCGCACAAGATGGATGTCCGGCGGGGCCGGGACGGGACCGGGGCAGGACGGAGCCGGGGCCGGGGCCAAAGCCGCCTCCCCCGTCGCTGCCGGCCGGGCCGCGGGGAGGGAGCGCCCGGCGCGGCCCCGCTGCCACCGCCCGGCCCCGCCGGA